>BHFT01035092.1:0-20696 GCA_004320025.1 Laticauda laticaudata | reverse complement strand
GCAGCTCGCACCGTGGGCCAGCATTCAGAGGAAAGAAGTGCTGCGCATACATCGAGAGTCCTTGCTGCCCTGTCTGCATGCCTGCCTGCAAGGCCTTGCTGCCAGCCTTCCCTGCCAGCCTTGATGCGCTCCAAGCCTTCCCTGCCAGCCAGCTGCATGCCAGCCTTGCTGTCTGCCTGCCTTGCCAGGCTTTCCTGCCAGGCTTCCTGCCAGCTTCCTGCCTCGTGCCTTCCAAGCCTCTTGCCAGCTAGTCTGCCTGCCAGCCTGCGTGTCTGCCTGCCTGCCAGGCTTCCTGCCTTCCTGCCCAGGCTTCCTGCCAGCCTGGGGTTAACCAAGGGGGCTTCCTGGCCACCTTGGGTGCCTGCCACGCCTCCCTGCAGCCAGCAACCCGACAACCGATGGGGAAGAAGCGAAGAGCCTCAGCAACCTGCCGCCACCCTGCCAAGAGGGACAGGGCCACCCTCCCGCCCCCTGTCCCTGACTCTGCTTCTATCGGGCTTCTGCTGCTCGGACTCGCTTCTTTGTGCTGGAGCTTCTGCTGAAAGCTGTCCTGCGGTGGTGCTTTCTGCTGCTGCATTACTCGCTGAAAGCTGGCTCCTGGTCTTCCTGCTGCGGTCCTGCGTCCTGCTTGTGCTCCTGGATCATGCTTCATACTGCTCGTGCTCCTGGTCTTGCTCGTTCCTGCTCGTGTTCCTGGTCCTGCTCGGGGCTCCTGGTCCTGCTCTTGCTCCTGTCTTGCTGGCGCGGCTGGTGCTTACTTGCTGCTCTGATCCTGGTTCCTGCTGCTGGTGCTGGCTGCTGCTCTGATGATGATGATCCTGCTGCTGCTGCTGCTGATGATGAGGGGATGGTTGCTGATTATGATCCTGTTGGTGTGATTTGATGAGGGATGATCCTTCTGCCTGCTTGGTGTTGAGGGAGCAGCCCCTACCACCTGGGAGCCCCTCTGATGAGGGCCCATTTGGGTCTGCAAAACGGAGGAAAGGAGGCGTTTGCGGGGACGGAGAGAGGAGCAACTTCATTGAGGGGCGCATGAGCATGAGTTGCTGAGTGGCTGAAGTAGAGAATGACTATCTGTGGCGGAAGGGAAAACCGGCGTACAGGGACACAAGCGGAAGCAGGCTGCTGGGAGAGAGGGGCGGAGAGTGGTGGGTTACACTTCGGATGCTCCTCGGCTGGTTGGAAACACATGCCACACCTGGTACGGAAGCTGCACCTGCAGAAATCTGGCCAGGCCACAGTTAGCTGAGGACAAAGAGACCTAAGTCGATGGCCAGGTGCGATGTCTTCCTGGGAGTGTGTAGATGTCGTCAACACCTGAGTGTGTTGTGAGCAGTCCTCAGGTGAGCGGTTTGTTGTCCCTCTCACAACCCTCTCTCTCTGGCAGCTGCTGAGAGCCAAGTCCTCTTCCAGCTGAGAGTCCAGTCCCTGTCTCCAGGCAGTTTCTGTGGAGAAGTGCCACGGCGGAGAAACCCGCAGACCAACTGTGGTAACCAATGGTGGAAGCACGTGGAGACTCCCTGGTGCGGTGCGGAGAAAGAATAATCGGTCACCACAAGTCGTAAGCTGATCCACCCCCCCCAAGGCTCCACCGCCGACAGAAAGGCAGAGAGCCAACAGGCAGGGAGGGCAGAGCCACACTGTCTGCTGAGATCAGGGACACCATCCGCCACCAGCATAGCATCTCTCTCTCGCTGGCTCAACACTGACTCCTCATCCTCCAACCGCAAGCCCTTTCCTCACCCTTTGTCAACCAGACCCCTGCAGGAACATGGAGGAACCCAAGTACCAGTGCGTGAAGGACCGGATCACCGAGCTGGCTTCACAAACCCTCCAGATCCAGAGGAACCTTGCTCCCACCCAGTCCATTGTCTGCTCCTCCACCCCAGGGTGATGCTCCCTTCCCATCCAAGGCTTCCCACAGCCCCTCACCTACCGAGGCTACGGCTACCAGGAGGTCCAGCAGCACAGGCAGCAGCCCCGTTCCCAGTCCAGGCACAGATCACTATCGGGCGGTCACCGCGTGGCCACCAGCTTTCCACTGATGCCACCCATGCCAATGATGCCACCGATGACAGCGCATGCCACCATTGCCAGTCCTCACCCAAGCTGCAGACCAGACAGCCCCACACACTACTCCTTCCTGCCACCCCACAGCCAAGCCGGCCTCAGTACATCTCTCTCAGTTATTGGGGGCTGACACCCCATGCGGCTGGAGGAAGAGCCTCTCAGGCAGCAGGTCTGAGGCGCTGTCGCAGGAGCTTTTCAACATCCGTACCTGTTGTCTCTGGGCCAGGCACCGCCCAGGTGGGGCTTCAGACCAGCGGACTGCGCAGACGCACCCACAGCACCTGACTTCACCCCGAGAGTGGGGCACACTCCGAGTGACCAAATAAGAGTGCCAGAGATGGGTGTTGGATGTTATTGGTATACTGACTTGCGTGTTTTTCTTGTTACGCTTGTTTGCTTCAATAAGTTATTATCTTTCATTCACCACTTGGCTTTCATTTCTTTTTTTAATAAAGTCTTGGTGGAAACTTTAGAAGTGGTTAAGCCTTTGTCGGATGTTGTGGGGGCAGGGATACTGTTGGTGTTGGGGGTAACTAGACTGTGGTAAGATAAACTCCAGGTGCAAGATGGTGCGACTGTATGGGCGCACCCTCCCCATGGTCCACACCTATTGGCCCGTTTTTTATCCATAACAATGGTTAATCAATCATCCACACATGTCACACAACAGCATCTGTTATTAAATGCCCTGTTCTCTGTAGGCCACCCAACATACATGCCCAATACTCATCCGTGGTGATGAGGGAGCAGATGAAGAGGAAGCACCCATTATATCAGTCTATCATCCTGTTCTTGCCCACCTCACTGCTCCAGTTGGGGAAGTGGCACCAGTGTTTCAGGAGGTGTGCGTGCTCTTTCCCCTGTCACGTGAGCTCTGTGTGGGGCCTTGCAATCTCAGTGATTATGTATTGGTTTTGGCCGTTGCCTCCAGTTCCAGGTCCATGTCCCCATGCCTTGCTGGGCGAGGGTCCAACCAAGCCTGTTACTGACAAGACTGGCGGCCGAGGTAGGCGAGGTGAATGGAGTTGGGCGAGGGATCAGCAAGGCTTCCAGATCCTCTCAACCGTCTGGGGCGATGCTGCAGGTTGATGAGAAGTAACTGGAACTGGTTGGCCAGGGATGCGCAAGGCGGTTCTCACCAGCCGCTTGGCCCTGGACGGCTGTCTTGAAGGATCTCTGCTTCACAGGGTGAGGAGTCTGGGTGTAGGCTTCATGTAGTAGGTTCGCTGAGGGAGAAGGCATCATCCCCATGATGAAGTAGGCGCACAGTCTTGATGGTCGGTTGGGGCATGGGGTCTGGATGCTGGGAAAGGCCATCTGAGGATTGCGGTTTTCAGCTCTCTCTTGAGGGTCCAACTGGCGTTCGGGTTTATACCTGGGCATGCTGAGACATGAGACGTTGCATGAAGCATGCAATGTAATAAACTTGGTATCACGCATGCGACCATGCCGAGTGACGATGCTGAAGAAACCGCTTGTAGTTTGAAATAGTGGACCCGCGAATTGGGGTGGCGTTGCAGGGCATGTGTTGCATCTTGGGTTCAACGTTGTGGGAAGTTCGCACCTTCTGATACCATGGGCTCGTGCAATTCTTCCCACCTTCTTCGTGGAGGGCTGGAGCGAGCTCCTGCCAGGTGTTCTTTCACCCGATGATGGCCTGCAGCCACTTTCTGAACATGCTGATGGGTTTGGGTTGGTGGCACCTTCGCAGCGTACTGGAGCATGCGTGGTAGGTTCCCTGAGGCCCCAGGTGCGGCACAGAGTGGGGGGAGTGCACCTTAGGCCAGGTTCCAGCTGGGGGCGGAAAGTTGGTGTGTTTGCCTTGCGTTCCCTGGGTGTCCCACGGTCCGCCCACAATTCGTTAAAATGGGCTGGAGGCATCTCTCATGAAGTGTCTGGAATGCGAACGGTGTCTTGCGTTCCTGGCTCCACATCAGCTTGGTTGTGCGTCATTAGCTCTGCTTTCTCCGCCCATCATCTTTGACCAGACGCTTTGGGCCCCGTCTTTTCTTCGGCCGTAGTAGAGTTGTCACAGAGTCCTGTAGATGTGCTTGCGCACTGTTGTAGACATGATAGGTGGCTACCAAAAGGACTGTGTTACCGATCCACGGTTGACATGAACGGATGCTGTGGAAGAGGAAGAGTCAGATGAAGGCTGCCAGAGGTTCTGCACAGCTGGGCTGCTGGGCCTGAAAGTTGAGATGCCAGACGAGTTACTCCATCTTTATATGCAGTATATAGGTGTCCCTTTGCATTCCTCTAGCATCCTTAATATCCGAGATACGTCCCCTCTGTGAACGTTTTTCCGTTTTAAATGCTGTTGTTTCCATGCTGTCATTCCGTTCTGCATCCGTTCCGCCTCGTATCGTCCACTTCCTCCCTGCTCCAAGCGGATGGCGAGTTGCGGTGTGGATGTGCAGCGGAGCCTAGCGGATTTAGCGGATGCGTAACAGCTATATGGTTGTTAGTGGATGCGCAGCGGATGCAGAACGACGAATTGGAGACACTTTCATCCGCGCGCAAAAGTTTTGAGCAGCTCAAACTTTCTGAGCGGATGAAACATCAATAAACGGATGCTGACGGAATAGAGAGGAAAGCAAACGCAGGCAGTGAGTACATCGCGGTTAACCAACGGATGGCAAGCTTTTTTGTCCATTTTACATCCTCTTTGCATCCGTTGGTGCAGTGTGACATGGGCTATGCCGAACATCCACCTCCCAGGAAGAAGAATATTATCGAAGTTTTGTCCTTTCAAGACTCTAGCTATGCTATTAATACAATAGCCAGCCAAACTCTATATGGCTGAAGTAAAAACATGGAAACCATTAGTACAAAAGTTATGAATTTTCCATTTAAGACCCGCCTTATACATTTGATTTTGTCTTGTTTTATTATTGTTGGCATTGCTGATTTTTAATCACACTTGGCCAAATAAGGTATTCTATTCTATTCTATTCTATTCTATTCTAATTTTCTCTGTACAATTAAACTGTCAGGCCCAGCCCAAGAATGACATAGAACAATCCAGCCAAACTTCAGTTCTTTATTTGCTTACATCCAATAGACAGAATCTTCCCAAACCAAAAACAGAGAGTGGCTATCCTAGCAATAACCCTCTGCCTCCTGTCTAGCTCCAGGCTGCCTTGTCTCTTATATTGGTCCCCTCCTTGGAATACACTACATCCTTCCTTGGAAACTGTCACTTCACAGTAGCCCAACACATCAGCTCCCCCTCAATAAGCAATATCCCTCAAATTTTAAATTTGATTTGAGTGTGATAGTGGTGAACTTGCACTATGAACCAGGAGGGAGAAACACAGAGTACTTTTTCTCCCACTTTACTATAAGTCACTGCAATGCCATCTTTGGTCAGTTGCTATTGAAGCTCATCTTTATTGGTCTCCATGCCAATAAACTCTCCCAATGTCCGGAGTAGAATGTTCCTAGATGACAATATCCCAGGACTAGAAGGAAGGGCCAGTAAAATGGGGCCTGGAGGTACTAGCTGATACCACCCCCATCTCCACAGGGGCTATCTACAATCATCACTAACAAAACAGCCACATCAGACTGTAGCCAAAGTAAAAGTGTGGGTTATTAACCACTCAAAGGGGAAAATACTGTTTAAATAGTTGGAAGAGTTAAGAACAATTTTAAAATGGATTGAACATGGTAAGGGGGAAAAAGTCTGCCAGAGCATATGTATCCAAACAGTACTTAGATGCATGTGGGGAAAGACCTCTTGTTATCTACTGGTCCAAACAATCAATTGTAGCAGTATAAGTATGCACAAATAAGAGTACCCAACTCACTGTGCAGCACATTCTTTGTATATCCCAACTCCCAGATTCAGTGTCTGGCATTTCCAGTTAAAATGACTTTGATCAAAAGCAAACATTTCACCTATTTTTTCACTTTTGTAAAAGAAAGCTAGGAAATATACTGTACACTTACACTAACTTTGTTAAATGAAAGTTGAAATTAATACTTTAAAATAAAAACTTATAATTTAGCAGCAGGGTATTTTTTAACCAATGAATAAAATCTAAAACTAGGGCCCAGTGTTTTTTTTTTTTAACAGCAGTTTCCTCCAGGCAGTTTACTTTTCTATTTAATAATAATTAAATAGAAAATAATAAAAATATTTTCTGTGGCCATGTTTGTTTTTTTAAGAGAAAAATACATATGTTATAATCTATTTTGGATTGTTGTTGTTTTGACATGGCAATTAAAAAAATGGAATATATAATATTAATTCCCTGTATCCACTCAACTTTAGACACTAATATATTGCTTTCTAAAATTATACATCAACCAAGAAAATATGGGCTAAGAAAATCTATGAACTTAATGACATTTAACTCAGAAAATAAATTGATATGAACAGGCATAGTCTAACCACAAGCACAACATCCTGGATCTTGCTCCAAATTTTCATTATTATTATTTTTTTTATATTGGCAGTCAACCAATTAAAAAAAACCCTACATGGCTCTCCAAGATTAGCAGATTGTGGTGATTAGAGGACTGGATAGTGGGCCATTTATCTTTTCAATGTTTTCTTAAAATTACACTCACAGCTTCATTAGTTGAGTGCAACATGATTTCATTTGTTCAAGTTACAATTTCAGTCTGCTATTCCTCTGAGCATTTAGCTCACCGATCTTGGTTCTATTAGCTCATGACCTTGATACCAGCCATCTTTCAGGATGCAAGCTGCCTGGAAGGATGAATGTTAGCTGTGTATTGTTTTTTAGTCCTTTAAAACAAATGAGGCACCATCCATTGCAGTAGGCAATGTAAGAGGTCATCCCTTTGGGGAGATGCTTAAATGGGAGACAGATGGATTTATTGACTTGGAGGTGGTTGTGGGGGGAAGACGGATATAACTCTGTGACACATCCAAAAATCAATGAGTATATCTGTTCATCCTGCTGTACTCTTCCCTATGTAATTAAAACCAATTACTTTCTGGGCTCATGCTGTTCAACTGACAGCAAATAATAATGCGTTCTAATTTGGAGTATAAGTATATTTCACCAATTTTAAGCATTATTTTGGTCTTTGTTGTATGGATCCTTATGGACCAAGAACAGACTGAAAACATATGCACTGAAGACACACTTCAAACTCCTTATATGATAATCTGTTTCAACATCAGCACCCTGATTTATTTATTTTTATCCAATGGTGATTGATATATAACACTGTTTTATATCATCAAATATAAAGCAGTGTGCCCGCATTGTAAATGGGGGATAAGTAATATTATGATAGCGGACTCCACCCACAATTTATATTCACTTTGTACTTTCACTGTAAGATCAGAAAGGATCTGTCCTTTCCCTCTTTGAATTCACAAGGCCTGATATTGATTTTTCCTTTGTAGTCCTTTTTATTTCAAGAGACTTCAAAACTACAATTTCAATCCCTTTGACTCAGCAGCCCATCTGTGAGGCATTGGGGCTTGCCAGTAGGGCTATGTAGATCTTCAAAGAAGCACTTAGCTTTGACAAAGCTTCAAAGAGGTTCCTTCAATTGAGGTGGTCTTGCAAAGTGCCTAAAGGTAAGTCACCATGTTTCAGTCAAGAGAGAGGCCTTGCGTATGTGCTGGTGCATGCTCAAAGGCCCACTTTCAATAAAAGAAAGCTATCCAATCATTTCATTGCCTCCTTCTGCGTTCAGCAAAATGAAAAGTAACTTAAATTTTTAGAAGGATGATGCACTGCACTGTAGTGATCCAGATCACCTCCATATGAGGTGGAGACCAAGCCACACTGGCCTGATCACAAATTGCTCTACAATCCTTAGGAATTTCAAGGCCTAGGCCAGAAAACAGCCTCCCAGGTGTAGTGGCTCCATTTCACATTACCAGTGAGAATAGAACATCTTCTGTAGGAAGTGAACATGCAATATTTTGTTACAGAATGACGAAACTCTTCAGATTTGATCCCTGATGTGGAAATCCTTCCACAGAGCAATCTTTTTTAGTCAGTAACAACTCCTAAAGCAGCCTAGTGTTTCTTGCCAGCTGGTCCCCTGCTGAAAGAAAGTCATAAATAGATCAAACTCTTGAACATTTCATCTCTGCTCTTTTTCCTTGATTACTATACTTACTGGGAACTGCAAAATAAAAATATCTTTACTTCATTCCACAGAAAAGGAAATTCCCCAATATATACAAACATAACAAATTTGTTTGATTGATTGGAGTTGTATAGCCATTGTATCATCAATGCTTATGTTTTTGTTTCTGGCTCTTTGCTGAAAAAAATCTAACTGGTTGGTATGAAGCCACCATTGTTCTACTATGTATAAAATCCATGGTGAGTGGTGATGGTGAAATAACAGTATGTTGGTGCCTTTGAAAATATTTTTCCTAGTAGCTGCAATCATGACTAATTAGGGAAGTAAAGAGGAAAGGTGTGTTCTAAATAAAGAATACCAAGAGCAGTATGGTCATGTTCTAAAGGCCCTGTCCCACTGAACTTACGGATGCAAAGAGGATGTAAAACGTTAAAAAAAGCTTGCCATCCATTGGAAAACGTTATGCATCCGTTATGTACTCATTGCATACGTGTTTCATATGCTCTATCCATCTAGCATCTGTCCACTGCGATTTCATCCATGCAAGAAGTTTTGAGCTGCACGAAATTTTGTGAACGGATGAACTTTCCGCCGCGTACGATGAAAATCTGCGACATATAAGCAACAAACGTTCTATTTCCATTTATCATCTGTTAAACGTCCACTGTATCCTCTCTGCATCCTTTGGGCATCCTCCCAGCGTAACTCACATCCGCTGCAGCTGAAAACAGAAAGAGGGAGGAAACAAAAGGTACACGGAATGTCTACACAGCGTTAGTAGCATGGAAATAGAAAGGATGCGGAGTNGCATCCCCTTTCTTTCCTTTAGGCATATGTGATGCATCCGCTTCATCTGCTATGCGTCCGCTTCACAATTATCCCCCAGAACCCCTTCGGAGGTGTCATCTGCTTCCATCCGCTTTCATCTGCTAGGCTTCCTATGAACATCTGTTTAATATCCATGCTACATACTACCCACGTCCGTTCTTTTCCATTCTTTTCCATTCTGTTTATGCAAATTTTCACCACTTTCACAACTGAAAAGTTTTCAGTTCGGACACATTTTCCCTTGCTGCTAGATGTACATAAAATTGACACAAGCCATGGAGGTGGGGCATTTAGCTAAACATATCATATAAGTAAGGAGGTAGTTACTTGAACCCATTTCTGTTTTCAAAACCTTTACTGATATCACTGAATTATTCATTCTATACACTGATTCACACTGGAAAAGAATAACATTTCCATTTTTTTCTGAAGTGCTAATAGCCATATATTCTCAAAGAGCAATAGAACTGATATTTTAAAAAAACTGATTTTCTCTACCTTAATAAATATTGAGATTTTCTATAACCTAAAAATGGCTCATCCATATTTAAGAGTAATTGATTTTAAAAAAAATATGCAAAAGAGCCGGGAAACTGGAGCTTGATCAGCAGGTCCTGACCTCATGGCAACAAAAACAAAATTGTCATGTTAATTTCCATGAATATTTTATTGCCCATGACAGATTATCCTTTACAATGCTGCTGTGGCCAATAAGTGTTCACACTTAATCTCCACAAAGTATTCCAGGAGTTATCAGTCTGAATAGCTTTCATGCAGTAGCCTATTTAGAATAACTCTTTCATGTTTCTATCTATTTTGAAATTTGAAAACCAGATAGAGAGAAGAATACTTTCCTTTTTGGTTTTAAACATTTTATAGTGTGTGTGGGGTGTGTGTGGAAGTAGGTAGAATATGGAACAAGTAACAAATCAATAGAAATAACATAATTTGTTGTGTAGTTACTGTATTATTATTACTGTATTGTTAACTTATTCTAAGTTTATACCATGCTAACTGTTCCATATTAGCATTCTTGGAATACCCTCACCTGATTGGTCAAGACAAACTGCACTGTGATTGGATGGAAGAACGACAGTGATTGGTCCGTAAAGAATCTACCGCAATTGGCTGAGCCGATCGTGGGAGATTCAGAAGGCTGTCATTGGGTAAGAGCCGCTGGCAAGCTCTATAAGAAGAGCTGCCGCGGCTTGCAGGTCCAGCACAGATCTATACCTTTTAATAAGAAGCTGAAGTTATGCTGCTGTCGAGTCTCCATTTTCCGTGGTCTACCTGTGACAAGGCTGGGGATTTCTGAGACAAAGGAGGACCATCCAGGAGCGTGGCAATGAAGCCGAACAACCGAACGAGATGGCCGGCAGCAACTCACCACCCGGACACATTTGACCAGGCAACCGAGGATCTGGGAATTCATACATTTGATCGATTCCTCATTTCCTTTGAGAGCACAACTTGAAAGATGGCGAATGACCACAGGAAGAGGAGTGTGTTCCTGACCCACTGCGGGCCAGCCCTATTCAAGATGGCAAAGCATTGCCAAAGCAGGAAGATGTGAAGAATTGGGCTTGGCGCAGATTCTAACCTGCTTACTTGGAACTCACTATGGCCCCAGCCGTGTCAAACCTAGTCTGGAAGAATGATAGATGAATTCTACCATCGGGAATCAGGAAGGATGGAGAGAGCATCGGGGATTGTGTGGCATGCACTAAGTAACATTCAGAGGGTGCAGTGCAGTTCTCCAACTAATGGACGAGGCTCTAGAGAGCCGACTTTGCGTTGTCCTCCAGTCTATAAGTTCCATAACTCCAGAGACAGACTATGGTCCGGGCAGACTTATGGTTTACCCAAGCCTCATGCTGAGCTGAAGCCACGCAGCTGAGGCTCACGAAGATAATCAGGGGCCAAGATGCGCGCAAATGAACCAAAGGGACTGGCAAATAACATTGGAGACCACGAATCTCCTGAAAAAAGAACCCGAGGCCTGAGCCCAAACAGCCACCACCACAGCACACCACCTGAGGATATCGAACTGGTTCCTTCCCAATACCAATAGACGAGCCAGGAAGAGGAGAAATCCACAGATTTGCAACAGAACTGAGACCGACGGAGAGGCTCATAAGTTGGGTTTCAGTGTGCTGGCATGCTGACGAACCACCCCCTTTCAGAGTGCGCCATTTTCTGGTACTGTGAGACAATCGGTGGGCATCATCACTTAAGGTCTGGCAGAACAATGAACTTACAGCCCAAGGGTGATGTGAAAACACGCCATCCAGAACTGAGGACAAACTTTCAGAGAACCCATTGAAGCTGGCAAGATTTGCAGCAGAGCGCTCAGCGCAAACCCGACAGATGTGAAGACAAAGGCCCTAGTCTCCAACTGTTGTCGTGGTCTACCTGTTCCCTGTCCTATCTCTTCGCGCATCCTCACGTATATTTATTGTCTTCTCTTATCAACCTCGCACTCGAAACCCACACAAGAAAAGTGCACATACAGGTCAGCATCGAAGGCAGCCTGTGCAAATGGAAGTGCGATCCGGATCCTACCTCTCCATGGGAATCCTGGCGACACAGATTAAGGCGGTGTTAGTGTCCCACGCTTACAAAAACGAGAGCTAGAGATCAGAAACTAACTATTAGACTATCGGGGAACAGGATATTCCCGTAATAGAATTTGGGACCTTTCAGGTTACGTTAAAAAGCCATGGGATAAGTCACTCCCACTAACAAATGGCTGACAGAGTCCGCCCAAGTTTATACTGGGACTGGAACTATTGGTCGTGCCAATAGGAATCGACTGGTAGTGGCGACTAACATAATCGAGGAAACTGACTGGCGAGGACGAACTCATATAAGGACTTCCAAGAAGTTTTCGACGCGACATTCGGCAAGTACCAGGGTCCCCAATATTAATTTAATGTGACCCCAATATTCCTGCCCCAATTCATCTTCAACCAAGGCCAAGTTACCTTTCGGTGGCTCAAGCCAACAAATAGAGGAGCACACTAGGACAACTCATCGGCAAGGAGCCTTGGACCAATAGATCATGGGCTTCTGGGAGACCCCTTCACCCAATAAAACCATGATGATGTCATAAGGAACTTTGTGCGGGACTACAAAGGGACTCCTAAATAATGCACTGCATCAGACGTCGCATACCCGTTCTGGGTGGTCTACAGGACCTCTCCTACACTCACTCGGAGGAGGAGAACTGTCTTCGCGAAGCCTCACCTGGCACAGGCATACCAACAGCTGCCATGTCGAACCCTGCGCGAGACTCGGATGCCGCCAAATACTTCGTGACAACTAGGGGGGCTTTCCTGTAAAAAGAGTCTTTCTGTCAAAAGACTCCCAATTCGGAGTCAGCGTCGGCACCAGGGTGTTCCCAGGGCTTAATGGAACAGTTAGCTGCAGGTAATTAAAGGCAGTCGTGCCATATTTCGATGGTGTCTGTGGTAGCAGCAAAGACAAAGGACAATTTGAAGCGACTAGGGAAGTCCGGCAGAAATGTAAAAACGCAAGGACAAAAGTTTAAAAGGAAGTGGCCAGCTATGCACTTGAAAAGTTGAGTTCCTGGAGACTATAGTGGATAAAGACGGAATCACCCCACCCAAAAAAAATTAAAGCCCATGTCACACTGCACCATATGGATGCAAAGAGGCATGTAACGGGAGAAAAAAAGCGTTTGCCATCCATTGTGGAAAACGCGATGCATCTTGTGTTACTCACTTGCCATACATCTTTTCATACGCTCTATCCGGTGAAAACATCCGTCCTACTGCTATTTTTATCATCTCAAAAAGTTTTGAGCTGCACAAAACTTTTCTGAGCGGTATGAACTTTCCGCCGCGTTATGATCTAGACGATCCGCAGACACATACAGGAACAAACGTTCTATGGTCCATTGGCATCCTGTTCTTACACGTCCACTGTATTCCTCTTGCATCTCTGGGGCATCCGCGGAACTCACATCTGCTCCAGCGGAAAGCGGAAAGAGGAGGAAGTGAATAGGTACGTGGAAAGTCCACACAGCGTTAGTAGCACGGACATAGAAAGGATGAAAGCGGCATGCAGCTCGGGAATAAAGCATTTAAAAACGGACCAAACGTTCGTACATGGGACGTTATCTTGGATATTTAGGATGTCTGGAGGGTGTCTACAGAGTATGTGCGAAGGCACACCTAGCGGAGAATGATATTTCTATAAAAAGGGGGAGGAAAATATCACCTTGGAATCTCAGTATGAGTCCAAGCAGCCCTGGATGTGCAGACTTTTCAGTCTTGCTCTTGCTCTTCCCACATCATCCACTGATGTCACCATGGATTCATTGCATACTCTTTTGGTAGCCACCATCATTCAAACACGAGAACCAGCCTGTTCAGACTGGGTTTCACCTTTTCTACTGTAAAGGGAAGAAGGAGATGTCAAGAGCTGTCTGGTCTGCAAATGGATCGGAGGAAGAGTGGAGTTGGATCTTATGACAAGCTGATGGTGGAGCTGAGAAATGAAGACCCCTCGTGCATTCCAGCACTTCATGCAGGGGATGCCACCAGCCATGTATTGATGAATTTGTGGAGCAGCTGAGACCCAGGTTGACCAAGGCAAACACCGAACCTTCCAGCCCAGGCCTGCGACCCCTAGACTGAAGGGCGTGCACTGACCTCTGCACCCACCTGGCCTCTGGAACCACAATACAGAACATGCAGTATGCCTGGAGGTGGCCACACAACACCTATGCGCATTGTGGTCAGAGAAAGTGTGCAGGCCATCATTTGAAAGAATTCCTGGAGGAGCTCCTCCCAGTGTCCACCAGCTGAAGAAGGCTGGAGCAGTTGCAGAGCAGTGATATCAGAGTGGAACTCTTCCCCCAGACAACGTTGGAACCATAGATGGGAAAGCACCGTGGCCTTGAAAGTCCCAGCCACTTCAGGGTCCAATTATTTTCAACTGCAAGGGGGCTTTCGTTCAGCATCATCCTCCTGTTGCCATGGGTTGAATGCTGACTTACAGGTATTACCAACCTGGGTCGCTGGGGCAAGACGGGAAGAGGCCGCCTTTCCGGAAAATAAAAGATTCCTTCACATCAGAATCAGTCCTCATCCCGTACAGCAAAAACTCTTACCACTAACGGGTGACCCTGCGACGCCTCTCCATGTATTGGCATAGAACTATACTGAGCATACTCTGGCCAGATGGAGAGGAAGCACCAATTGCATAGTTCTCTGAGACATTATTCAAGGCAGAAAGAATTATAGCCAGCTCACAAGGACGGCACTAAGCCAGCGGTTTACCGGTGTGTGTGAAGTGGTTTCACAGAAATACCATGTACGATTAGGGACTTCATTCCTCGTGTCTCACCAATCACAAACACTTTGTGGGGATCCTGGCGGAACAAAGGTCACCTCACATCCTGTATCCCGGATGACAAGCGTGGTCAAGTCCCTTGTCACTGCAACTTACCAGCTAATCCATCGCTCGCCCCCGGGAAAAGCATCTCGCCGCCCGACTGCAGTTAGAGCCGGTTGCCTTCCTGCCAATCCAGAGCAACTTGCACCACCCACTCCACACTTGCAAATAGAGACACTACCCAAAGCTACCAATGACGTGTCAGACACTGTCTAGAGAGACATTAAAGATGGGAACTGCGCAGGTCTTGAGCTGGGTTATGAAAAAGGGGGCTGGAAAACAGGAGAAGCATGTGACCAGTTTAAACCCTTCTGGAACCGCAGACATGAGCTATTTTCGCTAAAATGGATTGTTATTAGTGGGGGCAACAGATGTAGTTGATTCCCAGACACCTTATTAAACAAAGACATATTGACATGTTACACGAAGGCACCCTGGGAATCGTAAAAGATGATAATTCCCTAGGCCAGAAGCTACGTTAGTCCGCGCAGGGATAGAAAAAACATAGAAACATGGTGGTGGTAACACTGTGACAATGTTCAAAGCATCCAGACCAAACCTCATCGCAGCACCAAACATCTCAAGTGAGAAATGACCAAGGGGCCCATGGGTCTTAGGTCCACCAATAGACTTTGCAGGACCCACAAAAGGGCACACCTTTTTAATAGCAGTAGACACTTTGCTCAAACTGGCTGGAGTTAAGGCCTAATGCAATCCCACCAACGGACAGAAGCGGGTTATAAGAAGAAACTAAACAGGACTTTTTGCCAACCCATGGTACCTGACTTGGATAGTATCAGACATGGGCCACAATTCACGGCATTGGGATCGAACAATTTTTTCGCCGCAACAGTCATAACGGACATGCATTGAACAGCACCCGTTGCATCCTCGGTTGTGCCGAACGCGGCAGCCAACGAATGGTTAGATTACACCAAAAACACTTTAGAAAAAAATGGACACAGGGAGCATTACAACGAGAAAAATAAATAAACTATTAACAACTACAGACACATAACCAAGTCTTGCTAAAAACCAATAAAACCACGCCCAGCAGAGCTCCTGATGGGAAAGCTCCTGCATGGGAAAACTCCGATCCCATCTAACAGACTTGCCACTGACATACAACTTGAAAACCACCAGACCTCATTCCAGCAGTACCGTACATTTAAAGCCCAGGGACGACTGTTCTTCGCCAAAAAATTTTCATGGGTCCCACACTGTGGGTCTGCACATAATAACCCAAGTGACAGGGCCCGGTTCTACCGCTGGTGAAACGGAGGGATGGAAGAATTGGGAACGACATTGTCGATCACTAAGATCCAAATAACTTAAAGCAATGCCGAACACACAACTCCACAAGTAAGACATAATAAAAAAACTAGGTGGGGGGGGGGAGGAAACCCCAAACAATTATCAAAAAAGAAGGAGAAAATCCTCCCTACGACATAGCGGCTACGTCACACGTAGATGGAACAAACCAGAGGGGTGTGGGCTGTTCCTATTTAGGCATTCTTGGAATACCCTCAGCCCTTGGATTGATCATGACAAACTGCACTTGTGGTTTTGGACGGAAGAACTACGGTGATTGGTTGGTAAAGCAATCTACTGCGATTTGGGCCTGAGCTCGATCAACAGGAGATTTCAGAAGGCTGTCATGGGCTAAAGCCACCCGGAAGCTCTATAAGAAGAGCTGCCACGGCTCGCAGGTCCAGCACAGATCTATACCTTTTAATAAAGAGCTGAAGTTACGCTGGTCTTGAGTCTCATTTTTCCCGTGCTTCTACACTAACTGCTGTGTGTGTAAAAATAACTTAACCCCAACATTGCTAGAGGATAGGAAATGGGGAATTTATTTTTTCTATTGCAACCTTTTGACATCATAAAATTCTAGGTTTGCAAGGGATACCAGAGATCATTAGTTCAATCACTTGCTCAAGAAAGAATTCAATACGATATCTATGGCTTCCAGCCTTTATTGGAACACCATCAAAGAAGGAGAACTTACCAGTTCATGTGGCTGTCTGTTTCCATGGCTGATAGGTTATACAGTAAAAAAATACTTTCTGACATTTAGCCTGAAATTACATTAGTGTAGTGTTAACCCATTGGTTAAAGGTCTGGGAAGACTACATGTATGCATTAATCTTTTAAGCTTTATTTGGAGTATTTTGATTCAGCAGGCTGCCTCTGTGCTATGCATGTACTGACATGCAAAATTAGCAGGTTAGTAATTTGGGGGGATATGCAAATGAGTATCACAATTGTTGTGTCACATTAAAAGAAGCATCTATGTTGCCATATATGATCATTTCTAATGAGGAAGCCAATGCCTGTATAGTTTATGTGCAAAACTTTTTTCAGTACAATTCTAGCTCCATAGACAGGAAGGCCCATTCATTCTCAAGGATACAATTTCAGAGACAGGGCTTATTAAAAAAAACTGTTTGCTGGGAAGTTAACACTTCCTTGAAAGGTCTGGTTTATGACCTTAAAGTTGTCCATTTGGGGCTCCCTTCTTTAACTTTGTTTTGGCTACAGAGCCATTAGCCACCTTCAGAATTACTGAGTGCAACATTTAAAGGGCAATTGATTGATTGGTTGATTGACTGATTGATTGATAATTGATTGTATTGGCCATCCAAATGCCACATGACTCTGAAAGACTTACAGTTAGGAACCAAAATGTAAATAAAAAACATAAAATATACATGAACACCAACTTGCAGTTAGAAGACATGATGAAAACTCTTTAATTTCACAACATATGGATAGACTTAACCATAATTTCAAATGGGAAACTATCATCCTATAGCAAGTCAAATCCAAAAACTTCAGGGAATTTCTAGAAGCCTGGCACTCTGACAAATTAGTAATCAATATAGACATAAATAATATCTATATATTATGCAAAAGAGAGTCAACAAGCCAAAAAAGAAACAAAAAAAACCCAAAAAACACCTCCCCACCAACAATCAGTACCCAGATGAACATAGATTAACTCCAGGATTAACATCAGAGCAATAGACAAATAAACAATACCTCAATCAAGGAACTGCCAAACAGACCAACAGTAAACAACCCAACCAAAAAACCTCTAAGACCACCTGAGGACAAGCCACTAGAATATAAACTGAGACCAAACTCTATTCTTTACTAGCATTGATGATGTTACTTAGTTTGGGAAATGAAATGTCTGCTAGTAAACAAACGAGTCTCCAAGAAAACCTAGCTCAAAGACCCCTCATTTCAACACTAAGCTATTGATTGATAAAATACACAACAATCAGAAAGAGCAAAGTAATCAAACCAAAAGAAAATAAAGAACAAAAGGGGGCTCTATGATCACTCAGGCCCTAACTGAGGGAATATGTAGGTCAGTAGCTTCCTGAAGAATCCCAGGGTGGCAGCCACACTGATCTCAGGGGGAAGATATTCCCAGAAGGTAAGAATTTCAAGGTGCTGCAAGGATCTACAAGGATTCTGCAAGGAAACATTGCTAAATTGATGGGATTTGGAGCTGCCGAACTGAGCAGAGATGACTTCATCCTTCAAAGAGGAATAAATGTTGCAAAGGGGTGGGGATGAAGGATGTTGCTTCAAGTAATAGCCATGTCCTTTCCCAACACAATATGCCATCCCACGATTCCAGGAGTGAAGTGCAATGCCTCATTGAGGTAAACTATGTTACCTTGCATTCCTCTTTTTGTGGTCCATAGAAATCATACCCACTTCACACAGCCCTTTTTTATATATGTAGATTTACCTCACGTGGTTTTATAGCCTCTCCAGATCAAATAATGTATTAAAAGAAGAAAAAGCCTTGCAAAAGAATTATAGCTCAAAAAAAAAAAATGGTGACGTGCTTTACATGTTCTTTTTCTGTCCCCTTTTGTCCTTGCCACAACATAGGCTGAGGTGAGAGCATTTGAAATGCAGAGAGATTTCTCTGGTAGGAGACTTTAATATTTCAAGACATAAACCATTAATTTTGCAAACAGTCAGAAGCTGAAGGAACATGATTGGTGAAAACCATGTTGTGATGTCTAAGTGAAAAAATAACCAGAAACCTGCTTTTCCACCCAGTCAGATCAGCTCTTCATCATCTGCCTGAAAGCCTCCAATGAGTCAGAGAAGGGGCTTGCAAAGAGCATTGAAGGGGGGAGGGGACCTTGGGAACCCACTTAGAGCATTTCCAGACTCTAAGAATCAGCTCTAAGAATCAGCCTGCAGAATGCACCATCTACTGGCAAGTATAAAGCTGATTGCGCTGTAAGAGATTTCAAATTGTTCAAAACAATATTTTGGTACATTCACTTCAAAACAACTCAAAACTGTTGTGCTTCCTTAATTATAATAGCAGTACTTCTATAAGTAATGTTTGAAATGCATAAAGATGCAGCCAATGTACTGTGGATTGCATGATGTTTGATTTCTAAAAGTGAATTGGGAAGATAGAATAAATGGATCATCTATAAATATAGCGAAAGATCGATTGTAAAGTATATATCTTTCATAAACATGCAATCATTTCATTTGTAGATACTATATGCGAGCTTGATGCATTCATTTTATATAACAATGTTTTACTATAACAATAAAGTAAAGAATAGCTGTGATTCTTCTACCACTGTGCAGAATCAATAGTCGTTTGTGTTGTATTTGATTAATTTATAGAAAAAAGTTTTATGCATTGCCCTTTAAATTATTCACCCCAGGCAACCAAATTTCAAGAAAAACATAAATCAATAGTAGCCCCAATCAAACAATAGCAAATTATTATTTAGATTAGTTTTTGCATTTTCCATAACTATAGAAGTCTCCACAGCCACAATTGTTGTAAAATATCATCAACTTTGCACTAAAGGGAGGGATATGATATCAGTTTATAGGAAGTCAACAAGACTGCCTTTGTCACATCAGCCAGATATCTTTGTAACTGGTGGCCCCATTGATATGCTATCCAGGCAGCTGCTCCTGTGCAGTACTTTCAATTAAGATGTTTTTGTTCAATGTGTGGCCACCAAGGGACAGGTTTACCCCGTGATCACAACATTGAAGACTGGCTGAATAGCATTTGCTGAATGACAAGATGATTATTCGTCAAATGAATAAGACATGGGTAGCGTAGTGCCACTTTGTAAATGACAAAACATAGCCATCTAAGGTGTAGAAATATTATCAGAAAAAAATATTTAGGTATCTATATAAAGAATGTGGAAATACCAAGCTTTTTTGTATGCCTTTCCAATGGTATGCTTAGTGGGGGACAAAAATTATTGCAGAGTTCTTTTTTTTTCCAAAAAGTTTTTAATTTTTTAATTTTTACATATCTCTTTACGTGGGCAACATGGTTCCAGATTATAACACTTGTACATAATGATACTTTCATTTCCACCAATCTTATATTATATCATCTCATATCATTATCCATTTCACTTATTCTTAAATAAATTTCCATTTCATATTTCAATTCATTAATTCAATATCAATATCATTTCATCCAGATATAGAGTCCCAGTTCTTTATCCCCTATTATTTCCACTTTTAGCTTACCACCTATTTTATTTAACATTACATATCATTCTTATCTTTAATTTTCTCTAAGCCAATTATATAATAAACAATCTAAAAAAAGCAAAAATAAAACAAAACCAATACATTTAGGATCCACATCTAATCTATCTAATTTTATAATTCATCCCCCAACTTTAGACACATTAACATTAAATAATCAATTGTATATTTTAAAACATATGTATTTTAAGGTTTTCCCCTCTAAAATTGCTAGAATGACTTCCTAATATATCTCATTTCATCTTTACTTTTCTTTTAATCATTAATAATCATATTTTTCCTTTCTACTTAGCCAAAATTTAGATATTTTAATACATTTCACTTTTCTTATAATCATTAATAATCATATTTTTCTTCCTTACTACTTATCCAAAATTTATCAATATATTTTAATACATTTCCATTCCCATTTTGATCTTCCAATATAAGGATTCACAACAACATAATTCATATACAAATACATATACATACATATAGTTATATAATCCTAAAATAATTTCCAGCAAGTTTTAAACTAAATGCCAATATACATTCCCATGTGGGAATTCGCCCCTTGTACAATCCCTAACCCTTATCTCTAAATCTTGTGACTTTATCATTCCTTTTAATTTTGGCTAGGCTTTCCTTTTCTAAATTTCCCCAATCTTTCTTCTTTTGAACTTCTGGTTTTATTTTTATTTCCCTCTGCCTGTCAGCCATGTTTCCCCCCCCCC
>BHFT01035091.1:65000-149992 GCA_004320025.1 Laticauda laticaudata | reverse complement strand
ATATATATGGAGAGAGAGAGAGAGAGAGAGAGAGAGAGAGAGAGCATACACATACCAACACAGACAAGATTACAGAAACTGATTTGTTAATTATCTTTTATCCTCAAGCTTTGCTGTTATAAATGACATTTTCCCCTCAATGTGTTTGACAGAGGTCATTGTTTTTCTGGTTTCGACATTGGGCAGCGATGTCAGTTAAGCCTCCTGCCAAATCACGATAAAATTAAACAACATGTTTGAGTGTCATATGCTGTTATTCCCCTCCTAGGAAAAACATATTCATGAATGGATGGGCTGCAGAGGTTGAAAGAGATAAAAAGATGAAAAGGCAGCTGGGAAGGGGGCTGATTTTTATTGACAAGACAGAGTCAAGGAGTTTTGTGACAATAAAACCACACTGTGACCCCTTGAGCTTTTGGTAGCCTCAGATTCATCTTCGTTGCAGATTCCTATCTTTAATATGGAACAACCTTTATCTTGGCAAACATCACAATCAGCCAGCAAAAAGAGAGAAAATGAGCAATTGATTTTCCAGTATTGTCTTAACCTGCAGCCTAATTGAAGGTCAGAGGGAACACTCTTGTCAAATATGAGAGATTTTACTATTCAGTGGGTCTACCTTGGATAAAGCCATCCAAGGAGGATAATATTCCTCCGGGCAAAAAATAAGGGAGGACACTTTATCCCAATGCCTCAAGTATTCTTACAAGAGAGCAAAAAAATAAAAGAGCTTGAAGAAGCAAACACAGTGTACTTGTACTTGATGTTCCAAAGCCTTAAAGCATCAGGAAGAGTTCCTGAGGATGTATAAGAAATAAATAATGGGTGTGGCTGTGCTTGATATTTTCACTGTAATCCATTCAAAGTAAAACCAACCAATCAATCTTTATTACAGCCACGGATCTTCACCACAAACAAAAGCATAATAGCAATAGCACTAAGACCTATATACCACCCTATTCTGCTTTACAGCACTCTCTGAGCAGTTTACAAATGTCAGCAAATTTCCCCCAACAATCTGAGCATTCATTTTATCGAGCTTGGAAGGATGGAAGGCTGAGTCAACCATAGCTGGTCAGGATTGAACTCCAGGCAGTGGGCAAAGTTTGCCTGCAATACTGCATTCTAACCACTGGGAGGGAAGGAAGGAAGGAAGGAAGGAAGGAAGGAAGGAAGATAGCAGTAGCCCTTAGACTAATATACAGCTTCACAGTGCTTTACAACCCTCTCTAAGCGGCAGCCTATTGCCTCCAATAGGGCAAGGTTATTTTACTGACCTCATAAGGATAAAGGCTGAGTCAACCTTGAGACTGTTTGGATTGAACTCCGAGCAGTAGTCAGAGTTAGCCTGCATTACTGCATTCTCACCACTGTGCCACCATGGCTCTAATAATATTAGTGAAAACCAAAAATAAAAGGCAGACAAAATAATATATTGTGTTGGTGACGACTTATCAGTGGGAAGTTAACATTTGCCCAATTTTACATGCAGCACAGGAATATTGAAAGAAATTATTTTGTACTGATCTGATAACAAGTAGTTGGTATATTTACATGACAGGCAAGATATCTTGATTAAAATAAAAATTAGACAGAAAGAAATGGTGTGTGTGTGTGTGTGTGTGTAATTTTTGTTATGTTACGGTTTTTACGTTATGTTACATTATGCTATATTGTTATGTTTTCTAGGGGCTCTTACTGCTCACTCACTCACCAACCTGCTGTTCTACTGCATTTCAATAGTATTGACTGCAACTTTTCAAAACAATACAAAAGCAGTGCCACTTGGTGCCCCCAAAAGTCCTAAACCTTGTGGGATGTGGTGACTTCAATCATGCAAAAAAAGTTGAGATGTTCACCAGAAGCACAATATTAACTGGAAAGCTCAACTCTCTAAGCCACATGCTAATAACATAACTTCCTTTCTCCTGAAATAGTATGGTCTGCCAAATGAAATGAACACGATGTGTGCATGCTCACATGCATGCACACACACACATACACACACACTTGTGGAGTTTCATTTTGTTGTTATTAATGTGTTTTATACCCTTGCTTAGGGAACATAAATAAATCACAGTTTCTTTAATATCGCTGTCAAACTGTAGTCCATCACAAAGACCCCATATGAAAGCATGCATTAAGAGTCGGTTGGCTAGAGTAATGCATATGTATGGCCATGTAGCAATTTTCCACACATGGAAATTTCCCATGGAAATGTAATTTGAGAAAGATGAGAGTTGGATATACTCAAAATGCATTTGTTACAAAAATTTCAAGCAAAAAGAAATTTAGGCTTTCGCCTTACAATTTTATTTAGCGTCCTGATGTGGGGTTTTGATGAAAACAGATTAGAATATGAATATGATATTGTTGGTGTTGCTGGCATGCTTTGCCAGTATATTCTGAAGTTCACCAAACAAGGACTAAAGTTTGAATCAGGGGAAGAAACTTAATATCAGCAGTTATGCATATAAGATTCAAAGTGCCTGTACTCTTGGCTATCCCCAATACAATATTCAACATTTCTTGAGGCCATATACCATACTTAATCCTGAATCTTTATAGCAACTTCTGTATTGGCTCATGAGTGTTCTCCTGTTTCATTTCTTTTAGAAACAAGAAATGCTCACAACTGCATCAAGAAAGCTCTTCAGGCAACATTATATAACCCAGAGTGCATTCACACTCATAAAAACATGCCACCAGTGAAGCAGAAACAAAATTTATGGTCACTGTTGAGTCAGCTTCAGTTTTGCTTTGGGCTTCTTTGTTCTTCCTTCACCATCTTCAATGTAAATAAAATTAAAGTGACAGGTCTTACATATTTTAGTAAGCAGGGATGTGGCAAAGGATTATTGCCGAGGTTTGCTTAATTCCATACAAATAAAATTATGTGATGAGTAATCTAATCCAACTATAGATTTCTTAGGTATCAAAATCTTTCCCAGTGTGGTGTTGTTCAGTGGATACCTAGGGAGTACCCTATGAAACTTGGAAATAAGGTCAAGGAAAATGCAGCATTACACTACTTGAACACCATTGGCATTGACAAAAATCCCCATTAGTCAATTGCAAAAAGCAGCTTTACTTGGAACAGCTTACATCCTGCAGCAAGACTTTTAAAACCATTAAACAACAGCAAATACCTATCCCATATCCTTGGTAGGTCTCAATAGGTGAGAATGATTAAAATGATTTATCACCAGCTTAGCAGGTACTTAGGAACTAACAGCCAAGGAAATAATCAATGATTTAATCGCCAGCTATCAACAATATAATTAACAACTAAAAGCAATACATAATCAGACACCATATAAATATGGTGCATAGAACAGCTCAGTGCACATATTCTGGAGAGATATAGAAAAGTTCCCTGATGATAGGCTCCAGCATGAGCCCAAAAGCTTGAAAGAATAAACCTTTGATCTTGGTGACCAACTCAGATTAGATCTTGTGAAAATGTCAAATCCAATCTAAACACCTGTCTAATTCTGTGGCCAACCAGAATAATGTGGAATTTTGGAAATGAAATAGATTAGGGGAATTTTCAAAGTCTGTTCTACATTCTACTCCATTTATGAGTTATAAACAAATTGTAGATATTGTAAGAATGCTCTTAAGACATCCACTGAAGCTCACAAATCATGGTAAACCCGAAAGAGGTTTTCTTATTCTTGGTTATCTGGTATTCAATAGCACTAGAGTAGTTTTCAGAGTGGGGTTAATAACACCTTGCTTCTAGCATTAAAATGGCACCTCCTGGTTTGAATGATTGCAGTTTTTAATCTTCTGGGATATTTTGCCCCCTTCTTTTCCAGCTGTCACCTAGAGAATATTTTCTTTTCCTTCTATATAATATAATTCAAAGGAAATATAGTTACACACCAGCCTGGCAGGGAAATCACCTTAGAGTGATCAAGTAGTGCATCATTTTTGTGTGCAGAGATATCATGCCTTCTATTATGTGCTGTTACAATAAATAATTTGCACACTTCTGGGAAAAAAAGAAGAATTACATAGAAGCTTGGTTGTGGGCAATTAAATGAAGGAATGAAAAAAGAGAGCATTAGATGCATATTTATCATCTTACTTACCCAGCAAGTGTGTTTACAAGAGATGCAGGAAATAAGCCCTTCACCAAGGACATGGACTTTGATAAATAAGCCCATTTTATTCTTGCTAGTAAATGGTCATGCACTCAATACTTTTCACTTTAAGCCCCTGGATGACAGTTTCCCTGGAAAGCTGACAGCCAATGCACACAACATTCAGACTGTAGAACCAGTAGAAGCATAAAGGCTATTTCTAGCAGAACATAAGAATAACTTATGTCAAATAACTTGATGCTCAATGTTTAACTAAGATACAAATTGGGGATTGAAATGACCTAAATTTGACTTGTTCCTTTGTGCCAGGCCAATGTTCCAGCTTCGGATAAAGCCCAAATCTCCTAGGATGAAGCTGATAGACTTCTTTTTTGTTGACTCAGTACAACAGGAAGGATATTTTCTTGTCTGATTCAAAATCTTTTTGTAAATATCTAACTTCCTAGATATTGTTTGGATATAGCATGAAGCAGTGGTGGAATTCAAAAATTTTTACTACCTATTCTTATGGGCGTGACTTGGCAGACATGGCTTGGTGGGCATGGCTTGGTGGGTGTGGCAGGGGAAAGATATTGTAAAATCTCCATTCCAAGCCCACTCCAGGGGAAGGTTTCTGCAAAATTCCCATTCCCTCTGCATCCCACTAACCAGCTTTCCAGCTCCGTTCTCCTATGCAGGGCAACAAAAGAAGACCCAGCCAATCAGTTGGGACTCGGAAGGCAGAGAATAGATAGGGGCAGGGCCAGTCAGAGGTGTTATTTGCTGATTCTGCAAACTACTCAAAATTTTCACTACCAGTTCTGGAGAACCTGCAGAATACCACCTCTGGCACAAACTACAACATGCATTTCTTCTAATAACTGCACTGGAGATAGGAGAATAGACTCCTATGAATGTAAAATGTGTTGCTTAAGAAAGGAGGAGTGAGAAACTCCAAAACAATGAGGACTAAATATTGTCAATGAGCAGAGGGCCAAAGGAACTGGAAAAAGGAGTGGGAAGAGAATAGAAATCAGTAGTCAGAGTTTTTTGCCTGGCAGATTTTCTTGGCAGTTTTCTCTTCTGCCCTGTCAAGAAAAAATGTTCATAACCTTTAATCTGAACTTTTGTGGAAGAACAGCTACTTAAAAATAGACTTCTCAGAACCAGTCAATTAAAACAATCAGACTAAGACCAGGGTATGTTATATGAAATATCTTCAGGCAATTTGCCTGCATGAACAATTTATTGACCTCATATAGTTATGGAACACATTGCAATAAGATTTGAAAATGACCTCTCAGTTAAATGTCATTTAATGGCTTGGAGATATTGTGTTCTGGAAAGAAGGAAGGAAGGAAGGAAGGAAGAAAGGAAGGAAGGAAGGAAGGAAGGAAGGAAGGAAGGAAGTAAGTTTAGCAAGGACCATTCTATAAAGTAGTTATGGGATTAGAATCCCACCCCCTCAACTAAATCTGGAACTGTCTTTCTGTAATTTAGAACAATTATTCATCCATAATTTTCTCGTGCTAGAGAACAGATCCTGTTCTTTTTTTCTACTTCTTCGTATGATGTCTTTTCAGGAATTTGAATGAAGCTGTCAGTTAAATAAAGTTCTTTCAAGTTTCCACTCCCCTGATCATTCTTCTTGCCCATCTCTACATCTGCCCCACTTTCTCTTAAACATTCTTAGACTGTGGTGCCCAGAATGTATTAGGACACAATGCAGTAAATCAATGTTATTAACCATTGAGTTGTGTGACCTTCACCAGCATGGCTAGTTATGGCTTCGTAGGTTCCATTAATGGTTGTGTGGAAACAGCCTTTTATTTCCTAACCCTAATCCAACTTCCAAACTAAATTAACTTCTGATTGTAAATTCACGGTGTTGAGCATTTACCAGTTTTCTTCCTCATGACTTGTGGAAATTGCCAACCATGAGTATCTCAGTGGTAGCCTACCTTTGTACAGCATGTATTAAAGTATTTCCTTCCATCCTCTGGATTTAGCTTTCTTTTCATGCTTTTTTCTTTCACCCTTCCCCCCCCTCCTATTTTCCCTGAGGCTAATAATTCAATCAAAGTTACTTTAGACTTTTTAAAGTGCCTTGCTTTCTCACACCTAACTCTTCACATCATCCTCTGTTCTTATCCCCATCCCAATTCTATCACATTTCAGTGGAGATATTGCTTATATTTCCTTCCCTTACCTCAAATTATTATCCTATGTTTTCTTTTTAAAGGATGTTGATTGTGTTTAAGGACATGTTAATGTATCTCGGGGTATTGTTTGAAAATTTGGATGGTCATATAGAATATTGGCCTGGTTGAGTTTAGCGTCTTCTATGACCTCAGACATTGTGATTTCTAAATTAAATTCTAAGCCGATGGTTATTTGGTCAATCTAGCCAAATGTAGGTTATATATATTTATTAATTAGCCCTTGGGCCATATCCAAGTGCAGAGTTCCAGAAACAAATTACTGAAATTTGATAAAAGCAATTTAAAATGAAATTGGAATAAAATGCAATCTAAGATGAAAATGGAATAAAATACAATGATTTAATATATAGATAAAATATGATAAAAATTATATTTCAGCATCACACCTACAATCTACCCCAATCACTCCCACATATGCAGATCTCAACCGAACCATTTTGCTTAAGTACTGTGCTGCTTTAAATATTATTTTCAGATTCTGACTGTGCATAAGGTAAGTTGTTTTGATGTGGGGATCCCAACAAATGTAGAGCTTATTCAATAAGCCACTACATAAGATAAAGTTTAAAGGAAGTTGTAAATCCAAGCTCAGGGTCTACAAAGTCACTTTCCCACAATTTTCAAGAAGTATTGATCATTCTTTATCTGTAAAGTGATCAGGCTGGAGAGGGACATAGAATAAAGGCAACAAAATGTCTGGGGAACAGGCATCTTAATTTTTAATTCTACAAAAATGTTGCCAAGGAAACTGCAGGGAATCAAGACTGAAGTGAAGGCAAGAGACATAAATGAATGTGTTTTTTTTTTTTTACAAAAATTGTATATATTGAAAAAAATAATACATTTGTTAAATAATCCAGCCATAGCTAGGTTCTCTCACTTCACAACAAACCAGGTTTTTCTTCTTTGAAAATGATTAGTTTGTGTATGTGTTGGAGTGTGTGTGGGGGGGTTATCTTTCAGTGCAAATCCACTCCAAATTTAACTGAGAGTAAAACTGACAAAACTCAGGCACATGTAAGTTTCCAAGGAGCTTGGTTTGGGGTGGTTTGTGAATTCTCAGCTGAAGTGTTATTTCTTTACTGACCTGAGATGTCAGAGAGAATATGGTTTCAGTAATGCACAGGAAGAGTTGTTAGCTCAGAAATAACCATTAATTAAAGCATCTGCGGGCAAGATTCCGTCGGATCGGTTTTCTCCTTTAAGGTAACCCACAAATGTAAAAATTAGACTAAAATGAGACACACAAGCAACAGCATGTTCAGTTAGGGGTTGGAAAATGAGTGTGTGCATGCTATGAATCTTGAATAAAAACTAGCAAAATAATGCATTGATGAAATAAGCCATTCTGGTGTCTAGAAGACCCAGCTGCTCTTCAGTTCAAATCATGACTGCTTTCCATCATAATCCACTGGACAGGTAAAGCCTTGGTCCAGCTTGAATTGTTGGGGATCACAGAAATGACAATTGTGCTTTTCTGAGTGAAATATTATATGCCCACAGAAGCAGAATGATTTTCATCTTACTGTTCATCAATACACACACACACACACACACACTGTACAATTTTATTTTTTACTTCCTCCAAAGAGTTCAGGCTGACACATCCTACAACCAAAGCACGCATGGTTGGTTTTAATCATGATTTGTTGAACAAGCAGTAATGATGATATTCACTGTACTATTCCAAAAACCATTTTGTGCAAATGTAATACCTTATACTGTTAGCTGGCTTTATCTGCTAACTATAGTTATTAGTTTTAGTATTTACGATTCTTTATGTCTTACAGAAGTCTGATTAATTTTGTGATTTGCTAAATTTAAGCAAGCCAATTGCTTTTTTATCTTCTATGTTTCTTATTATTGTAATTACTATAGCTTTTTAGATTTCACTGTTACATGATTGCATTTGCATAGTTTTATATTAATTGTGGTCTTGCTTTTAATGTTTTCTGGTTTTATAATATTTTATGTTGCAGTTAATATTGTCAGGGCATTTTTGATAAAATATTGTTTTTGTGCTGATCTATAATACAGATCTATCTATCTATCTATCTATCTATCTATCTATCTATCTATCTATCTATCTATCCTCTATCTATCATCTATCTATCATCAATCTAAACCTGACTTCAACAACATATTATTTTAAACCAAATAAATCCCATTATCTCTTGGTATGTAATATATACAATTAGTCACTATATTAACAAAGCATAATGTCAACCATACAAAGTAGGTTGATTGATTATTGCCATCAACTTGTTTTCTACTAAATCAAAAGATGGACTCTGGCAAAAACTAAAAACTACTTTTTCAAAAAAAAAAGTAGCATAAACATGTAATTCTCATTGTGTTCTCCCTCCCTCTTTTTTTAAAAATAACTATATGTATTAGGGAGGTGTTGATCTTAGACATTTACATACACTTTCTATGTGTCCCAGACTTGATGTATATTTTCCTTCTCATCTCTCAATTTTCTCCTCACTTCTTTCAAGACCACCTTATTTACTCCCTACAGTAAGTCATAAATGGTGCTTTCCAAATCACAACAAATGGGTTCAGTGAACAAACAAGAAAATGTTACATGAACAAAGCACCAGATTAAGATCAGTCACATTTTCCCTTGAATGGGCATTTGAAGTGCAGAGCAACTAGGACCTGCCCATTAGTGCATGAAGGCCTCCTTATGGCTTCATTCTGAACAACTAATGAAAACTAATGTCTGTGAAGCACTTTCTGTCCTAAATTTCTTTCCTGTCTGTTTCATTAGAACATCCCAAATAATTACATTTGTAGAATGTAAGGATTGGAGATTACCTTGGAGAGCATCTAATCCTTGTCCATAGGAAGAATCCACGTTGTTTCTTCATGCCTCAGAATGCTCTTCCACCCTAAAAGATAAAACAACACATAGATTTAAAACCTGAGATGTTTTTATTGGGGATTTTACCCAAAAATTATAGTGAAAAAAAAAACAGTTAATCATATAGATATTAACAGCAGCTAGAATTGCTCAAAACTGGAAAAATGAAAAGCTTCCGATAGAGGAAGAGGTGATTATGAAAATATTGGAATGTGCAGAAATGAGTAGACTATCCTTGGCAATTAAAGAAAAAGAAGAAGTGGAATATTATATAGTATGGGATTTATTTTATAAATGGTTGGAAAATAAAGTAAGAAGTTAAATGATATTGTTATAATGATAAGATATATAAGGTTGAATAAGTTGTAATATGAATGTAATATTAGTAAGAAATTTATACAAAATATAAATACTTGCACCAGATATACCCAGTCAACATACTGTATAACTGAAAGATGGATTTGTTTTTTTTTAAATATATATATATATATATATGTGTTAAAAAGGATGCTCTTTTACCTTGCTTTTAAACAGGAATGGCAAGTGATTCTTTTTCATACATTTGCCCAAAGGTTGAAAAAACATAGATTCTTCCTTCTTCCTTCCTTAATTGTCATTGCATTTATTACAATGTCTCCAATTTAGCCATTTAAACATCTCTTTTGAGAAATTCACCCAAGCTTGAGTTTTAGGATAATAAGAGGAGGAGAAAACCTTTAACATATTTTCAGAGGTAATGATCCAGTCCCAATGTTTTGGATTAGAGAAAATGGCTGGTTCAACTCTATGTATTTCACAGTCAACTCAAATGATGAATCATTGGGTTCAGAGTTCATTTGAATATTGTAGGAACAAATATTTCTGTCATTGAAGCCAAAAGATTAAAGACTGAACAGCCCATCTTTGATAAAAGCTTAGTATTAATTAAAAATGTGGCAGAGTTCTTATAATATAAGGATCAGAAAATAAGTTAATGGTACAACTGGGAATCATTATAATGTTCTCTGTAAACAATTAAAATCTTCCCCAATATTCAGAGCTGTAGTCATAATATCTTACATCTGCTATGAAACAGAAGAGAAGAACAACTAACAGCAGGATGGATGGACTTAGTGGCAAGGAATACATTTTTTTGTTTAATGAAATCATATGGTCACTTATCTCATACACATGACTCTGGGTGGCTAACCAAACAAATAAAAGCAGGATAAAACAATAAACAAAAACCCCAAATGGCTGCCAAGATCATTCATGACATCCATTGGAAGACACAAAAGATCAGGTTAGAAACAGTCATGGGGGGGGTGTGTCTGTGTAGTTGCTAAGCATAAACAAGGACTTCATGGCACATTAGACTGATTGATAATGTGCCCTTAGTTTTCATCTCTTTGAACCCTGGAGTTGGGCCTTCTACATGGTCATACCTGCTCTGGGGAACAGCATCTCCCCCAAAGATGAGATGGACCCTGTTAGCCATGGTAGCGCAGTGGTTAGAGGCAGGCTACTTCTGCTGACTGCCATCTGCCTGCAATTTGGCAGATCGAATCCCATCAGGATCAAGGCTGATTCAGCCTTCCATCCTTCCAAAGTGAGTAAAATGAGGACCCAGATTGATGGATGCAATAGGCTGACACTATAAACTGCTTAGAGAGAGGTGTAAAGCACTGTGAAGTGGTATATAAATCTAAGTGACATTGCTATTTCTCCCTCCTTCCCTCCCTCCCTTCCTCTTATTCCCTTTCTCATTCTTCCTGGTGGCATAGTAGTTAGAATGCAGTATTGCAGGCTATCTCTGCCTACAGCCAGGAGTTCAATCTTGACCAGCTTTAGGTTGACTCAGCCTTCCATCCTTTTGAGGTAGGTAAAATGAGGACTCAGATTGCTGACTCTGTAAACTGCTTAGAGAGGGCTGTAAAAGTACTGTGAAGCAATATATAATTCAAATCAAATCAACTTTTATTGTCAGAGTACAACATGTGTACAATGAGATTGGCTGAGTCTCCCTTTGTGCTCCCTCACTGCTAGTGAGGGAGTCTCCCTCACTGCTAGTGCTTTTGTAAGGATTTGGAGACCTAGCTGTCTCCATCAAACATCTGGGCAGGAAATAAGATGAGCTATTTTGGTGATGTGACTTTTTATTTTTATGAGTGTTATTGCTTTTCACTAGGACATCATGGGCTATAGATTGTTATGAGGGTTTGAATCATTGTACCCCACCCAGAATCACTCCTTTCATTACTGGACAGTTTTATATATTATTCCAATTTATTATACTTAATTGGGAGGGAAGGAATGAAAAAATTGTCAAGTTTTATTGGCACTGGAACTAGGAGGTCTTGTTCCACAGGAGAAGATGAAGGATGGATGTCTACTATAGCCTTCACTGGGAAAGAGAAAATTAAACCTTCCATATCTTGTCCTTCACAAAACAAGGAGAAATAGCAGTCCCATTCTCTTCACTTTCCTGTTGATTAATGACCTGAATGGAGCTGAGTGTTTACTGGCCAGATATCCTTCCTGTCACAATGTGGAGGTGGGGTTTTGTTTTGTTTTTAATTTTGCAGCTGATATATGCTCATTGTACCCAAAGAGAGAAATATCAGCCTCTACCTAGAATTGAACTCACAGCCCCCTGATTGTGAGGCAAGAACTCCACTGCACCACACTGTACCACTATTTTCTTCATGCCATACACTAAGTAAAATTAACTCAAAATCAGAAGACAAAAAGACTTATCTTCTACAATTCTTGCAACTTCAAGCCCAAGGTCATGGAATACCCAAAAGTGCCAAAGAAGATGTTTAAGTTGGCAGTCTTTCTTGACACTGATGCTCTCTTATTATCTGAGAGACATAGCCTCTCATGGAGCTAAGGAAGTTCAAGAAGCCCATGCTTCCCCAATAAGAATGTCTTCTTATTATTATTATTTTGCCTCTTTCAGGGAAATGGAGATTAAAAACCAATTTCTTGGCCATTCAGTTGAAACACAGCAAAGGAAAATGAGGAGAGCAGAATTAAGTATCATGCTCCAATGGACAGATTCATCTATCCACAGTGAATCAGCGCCAAGGAGTAGAAGCATATTTCATCCCAGTGTGAAATCTCAGAGCAACTTCTCACAAAAGGAAGAAAATAAGGTTTCAAGAAAGAAAAAAATCCAACAGTATTTCTAGATGAAGTTCTGCAGTGAGACAGGAGGTTTAGAAAAGAATCTGGAGACATCTCAACTCTTAACTTCCATTCAACAATATGTTCTTGTTAAATACAAACCAAATAATCAAAGCTATAATTAACCAGTTTTGTTTCATTTTCTTTTAACTGAACACACAGAGAGACCAAACCACTAGAGCACATGGTATTAAAAACTAATGACATTAATATACCAAGACTACAAACTTTTGTCTGAGAGAAATGTCTCCCTTAAAAGACCATGCCAAATTGATTTTTTTTTCTTTTAAAGGAAGGTTTATTTTAAAGCAAGCCCTGTTTTGTTCGGTGTGAATAAATGTCTTATGGTAACAGCCTGTCTTTCACAGTTAATTGTGACTTGTCTCCTTGGATATAATCATTTGCATAATTATGATTCTTTTCAATAAAAAAGGGATTATATAATCTTGGAGAAGCAAACATCATAAAATTTAAATTTACATGAAATTAAAGGAATAAAAGCACCATGGTAACAGTACTATTAACTTCCTCCAAAAGAATATCAACTTTAATATTACATTCCCTGTATTTGTTGAAGGGGAGGGGAAGGGAATCGTTTTCTGATCACACTGTTCTCAAATGTCACACAGAATTAAAATATCAAGCCTCACTTTGAAGTTTCAATGCTGAAATGACTATCAGTTGTAACTTCAAGGAAACACTTGCAATAAAATTCTCTGGTGGTTAGTTTTTTTCAAGTTGTGCAATAAAAAGACCACAAGAGAATTAGAGCTCACAGTTCTTCATTCCTCTTTATCATTATACCACATCCGGGACTTACTATTCAAGAGAATGGAGGAATCTATTCTTTATGAATTCTGCAATGAACTCATCTCTAATGCCCAGATTTATAGGCTCAGCAGTTAAAACAAAATATGGTGTGGTTCATACATCCTCATAATTCACAATTCAGGGTCCTTGGTGCTCTTTGAACTTGTTTTTCTTGCAGATGTCTCATTACCAAACTAGGTAACATCATCAGTATTAGAAAGAGTATGGTTTGCTGTCATTTTTATATACTAGAGGTTTCCCTGTTGGTGTTAATGGGGATGTATTTGGCGGTTCTCTGATTAGGCTGCTGTTAACTTATTTGTCTGAGTTGGTAGTTCTTTGATTAGGTAAAGGTAAAGATGAAGGTTCCTCTTGCACATATGTGCTAGGATCTAGGGGGCGGTGCTCATCTCTGTTACAAAGCTGAAGAGCCAGCGCTGTACAAGGATGCCTCCATGGTCATGTGGCTGGCATGACAAAATGCTGAAGGCGCACGGAACGCTGTTCCCTTCCCACCAAAAGTGGTCCCTATTTTTCTACTTGCATTTTTTTACATGTTTTTGAACTGCGAGGTTGGCAGAAGCTGGGACAAGTAACGAGAGCTCACTCTGTTACACGGCGCTAGGGATTCAAACCACTGAACTGCCGACCTTTCTGATCAACAAGCTCAGCATCTTAGCCACTGAGCCACTGAGCCACGATGTCCTTTGTGCTTAATATTGCTTAATTCTTGATTGTTGATCTGATGTTAACCTTGGTGTTTACTCATCTAGGTGTTGACTACTGATAAGGAGGTATTTGGTTTGTTTGTTTTTTTGTTTCTTTGGCAGCTTATCTTGTTGAGTAGTAGGTAGGTGTTATTTATCTCTATGTGCCTGTTGATAGCCAATTTGTTTCCACACATTCTCTGACATTTTTGGACTTGCTTGATTTAGGATGCTCACAGTTTCCCAGTTGAAACTATGGGTGAATCTATCCATGTATTCTGAAATTCAGGGGTTTTCATTGTGTCTTCTAATTTGTATTCATAGATGTACTATTTATTCTACATGAATCTTTTCATAATGACTTAGCAGAACTAGATAATCATAATTTAATCACATTTTACAAAACATGGATTCAATCACCAGAACCACAATTATGCAGGATCCCAAAGATGCTAACTTAAGTCCACATGGATTGCGTCTTCCACTCTATCATATCCCAATCAATTCATAAGATTGTTTGTCCAGATAAAATTAGAAGACAGTAGATTGTGTACATCTCTTTGAGCTATTGGAAGAAAGGCAGGTTATAAATCCAAGAAGCAAGCCAATAAATAAATCATCCCTGTATACTTAAACATTCATGAAAGCTTATAGAAAAAAATTCAAAAGCTCTCTACCTTGTCCAACTATTCACACTGTATAGTATGCTAAAAACATGTTACTTCTTTATGCCATGCTAAGGTTGAGGCCCAAGACAGAAACTTAATTTCAGAGTACAGAATATTTCTATGCTTTGCATACTGCCCAGTTAAAAAGAAACAAAAGGGAAAAAAGAAACTCATTCTAAAATACAGAAGACTATCTGCAAAACAATAGACTATATAATTGACATAATAGCAAATTGCAAAGCTGAACTAATGTTCAGATGACAGCAGAATCTTCTAACATCAAGCTTTAGAAAAACTCTGTCCCCTAAAATCGTAATTTTAATCGAGAGGGGGGGGAGAGAGAGGGAGCATACGGTTAGTTCTACATAATTTAGTTGATTTTAGATTGGCATCATGCATTCAAATGAGTTATTAGTCATCAGGGATATCTGGCCTGTATAAAACATTGACATTATTAAGATAAAATACTGCACAAGAATGGTGTGTTTTGTTATGTGTGTAAAGGTCAAGCAAGAATGTGATTAAAGAAATATCTTCTACAGTTTACACAAAATCTGTGATTATTGAACATGCTTAATCAGTTCAAGGAAAGGCAGAGTAGATATACTTACATAAAATCTAAGCTTGCTTAAGCTTAACCTTGGTTTTGTTTTTCATAATGGTTAGCTTGCTCGACTAGTTTATGAATTTGTGTGTTCGACAATGAACTCAGACAATGGAATTGTGTACTTGGTGAGAATACAGAGTAGGTTGTTCTCAAAGTAGTTATAAGGAGTTAATGCAATTTAATAGCAAGCTTGAATAGCAAGCAATGAAAGGCAGTTTAGGATTGGTTAAAATAACCAGATAGCAATGTCTGAGAGAGGTTAAAGCATTACACAATAATGGTATGAAAACTGGCATATATCCCCTAAGGTTAGTAGAGAAAGGCAGGGGTTTATCCACTTCTAATGGGGCACCATTCCCAAGAAGCAGGATACTGGTGAAGTATCCACCAATCTCAGTGTTCATGGATAGGCTGAAAAACAGTATTGCAACAAGTTATTTTAAAATGTAGGTGACCTTTGAAACATCTACACTAATAAACCAATCCAATTCGTCTAGAAAGTTTCAGCTAGGAAAAAAAATAACTTCTCATGGAGTTGTCCTGTGAGATTTTTCGTTTAGTAGTAGAGATTGAAACTCATCTCTAAGTACCATCAAATCACAGTTCCTATTTTATAATATGGTAGAACAAACCATGCTTGGCAAAGTGTCCACTTATAATCCCACTTTTCTCTATTCCACAGAGACCCTTAATCAGCCTACTAGGAGAGAAACAGCAGAACAGCTCAAACGGACACTAGGTTGCCAATGGTCATTATCAGGTCCCATAATGAGCACAAGTAGGCATTGGCGATGAACACTGGAAGACCAGCGACTGAGTCTCAGACTGGAGACTGTGTGTACTGAAGTTGAATCTTCATGGTAGCTTGCTGGAGAGAGAGCTGCAGATGCATTCCACCTCAGTTAATCAAATTCATCATGATGGTGATATCTAGGGGGCCTGATAATGGCTAATTCAATCGTATGGCTCTATCTTTAATTGGACAGGAGGGGGTGTTTACATTGATACATATAGATGACTTCCAAAGAACATATTTCTCCCTTTATTCAACCCACCATCATCAGCCACGCAGATCAAATACTTTTGTCAGTGTTCCAACTGACAAACTCCAATGCAATAAACTCCGAGACAAGAATTTCCTCAAAGTTCCATTTTATTAGAGTTGTCATATTGGCGCATCTGGGAAAACCCAAATCCGGGAGTTCTGGGTTTTCCCTTCCCAATAGAAATTCAAAGATCCATCCCCTGTACCCATCAATCCATCATATGGCCCAATCAAATGTCATCCCAACTGGAGACATTTTTCCAGAGAATCCTCTCCAGGTGCAGGTTAACTTGGCCTTGACTTTCTAAGAAACAATGTTGTTGAGCCTAATCTTCTACCTCTCTATGAAATCCCTCCTCCCAATTTCCCAGGCACTAAAATTGGCAGCTTTGAAGCTTCCAAGTAATTATGGCTTCCAAGGCTGACAAGTTTTTTTTCACCCAGCAAGCAAAGGGACCTCACCAGACTGATAGAAAAACACTTTTATGATGATCTCATTTCAAATGAAGTAGCATTTGAGTCTCTTTCTCTCCCTTTATTGAAAGCTGTCAATAAGCAATTATTGATCAGCCCAATAAAAAGCTTTGGACTGCTCATTTATTCAGAGCCAAAGTTGTTTTCAAATCTGAATGTGAAAATGTGTTGAAAATAGCCCCAGGACACAGTTTGTAAAAAGTCGTGGAAGGATGGTCTGGGAAGAGATTTTGTTGCAGATGATGGCATGAGATGTTCTGGTTTTCAAAATATGGGAGACATGATAGCAGTCTTCCAATATTTGAGGGGCTGCCACAGAGAGGAACGGGTCAATCTATTTTCTAAAGCACCTGTAGGCCAGACAAGGAATAATGGATGGAAACTGAACAAGGAGAGATTTAACCTGGAAATAAGGATAAACTTTCTGATAATGAGAACAATCAACCAATGGAATAGCTTGCCCTCGGAAGTTGTGGAAGCGCCATCACTTGAGACTTTTAAGAAGAGATTGGACTGCCATTTGTCAGAAATGGTGTGAGGTTTCCCATTTAGGCAGCGAGTTGGAGTAGATGACCTATAAGGTCCCTTCCAACTCTCTTTATCTGTTATCTGTTATTTGTTACCCCTGTTGGGGGGGTTTTCAAAGATCAATTAAAAGGTACAAATTTAGGAGGTTAATTTCAATGTATATTATTATCTTGACAAATCAATTATTGGCTCAGAGAGTTTATCCTAATTGGGCATTGACACAGACCTGTTCCAGAATCTTCCAACTTTAAATATAAGACAAAAAGCTATTGGAAAAGTCATTTTTTATAGATTCATTAAAATCACCTTGGCTTTGTTCTGCTGGAAGAGGTATATTTTCTTTCACATATTGTTTCACAGATGATATTAAAGTATCCAACAAAATGCCTTGAAAATCAAGAAAGCCACATTAAGAATATAAATGAAAACTGTCTTACATCAGATACAAATGTTGGTCAATCTAGCCCAAAGCCTGATACTCTGATTTGTAACTGTTCTCAGATGGATGTGCTTCATATTACTTGTAACTCAATTCTTTTCAGGAGAAGGTTCTTCAGGCCCTTAAAGTGTTTTCAGAAGATTTCAACAAAATAATATCTTCAGAGAATTTCCTGGTAAGTCCTGAATCTGGTAATTTGTGTCTCTAGAGATAACTCTGAGTTGTTCCATGATCCATTGATTTGTTTCCATGGCTGTCCACAATATTCTTAGAGTCTTTTCCAATACGAAGTTCAAAAGTCTAAATCAACGAAAGAGCTACAAATAAATCTTATTGAGGTAGACCAACCCAATTCCATTTGTAACAAATACATCTAAAGGCTTGGATACTTTAAAATGTGGTGGTGCAGTAGCCAGAATGCAGTATTGCAGGTTAACTCTGCCCACTGCCAGGAGTTCAATCCTGACCAGCTCAAGATTGACTCAGTCTTCCATCCTTCTGAGGTCAGTAAAATGAGGACTCAGATTGTTGGAGGCAATATATTGACTCTATAAACCGTTTAGAGAATGCTATTGCTATTGGTAAAACTGGATACTGACAAATCTGAAGAAAACTGGATTAGAGAAGGCTGACCTTCTGGTACATTCTGGTCGAGAATTCCAAAATGTGTAGGGCATCACATTGAAGGAAGAATTTCAACATAAAAGTTGCATTTGCAGTATTGTGGTTATATGAATTCAGTCATCTGGAATTCACCTCCAATTCCCTTTGATTCAAAGTAGATTTTGTTTTGAAATACTGAAACAGTTTGATTCAGACTAATGATGCAAAAGTTTATTTGATTTTTGAGAAACATTTCGTTTGAAAAAAAAAAGCAATTAAAATGATTCTTTGAATTGTTGCAATGGCTCTGTTTTAAAAATCAGGTTTAATCTGAAGAATCGATTCAATTCAGAGATTTGCTCAGTAAATCATAAAAACTGTGTGGAGTTCTATTAATTAATAGGCTGATTCACAAATCTACTTATGCAATAAATAGGTGAAACCCATGGTGCAAATAATTTCATCTTTTGCATTGGTTTTTTTCAATGTCTCCAATTATGCTATTTATTCACTTTGGGGCAACAGGGGGGAGAATGATTTGCTACACATACTTCCTTGTTTCGTCCCTTTTTCTAGAATTACTCCAATGTTTTCCACAGGCAAACATTTTAAAATTAGCCTTTCAATTCTACCTTCAATCACCTTAAGTGGCAGCTGTACTTTGAATTTGAGTTTTTGCTACGTGCCTTTGTATCTCTATATTTCTCTTATAAAGAAATCTGGAGAAACAGGTGCTGGTAAGACTTCAGTTAAATGCCATCTCTCTACACCTTTTCTTTACTTCCTTTTCCAGTGCTTCTGACTCTCAATGGATTTGGTAGCTCTGTAGCTACAGCTTCATTAGCCTACACTGGCACCTACTGATTATTTTGTGATAGTGCAGACTAGGAACCAATTACTTGTTTCACTTTGAGTTTTCATTTAGGAGACATCATATATTATCTATTTTAAATTGCTTTGCTGGAGGCTCTTTTCTGCAAATCAGATAAGTACAACAAAACCAACCAGGGCTCTTTTTTTTTTCTTTTCTGAACGGTTCTGGAATATCACCCAAAACTTATTTCAAGGGGGAAAATATATATATATATATTATCTGCTTGGAAAAGGAAACCTAGGAATTTCTGGTGCTAAAGGCAAGACAGCCTTTACTAAAATAAGGCTTGATGTACAAAGGATGCAACCTCAAGATATCAAGATGCACCATCGCATATATCAACTAAACCACGAAAGGAATAATTTTCAAGGATTCTGGGCAACATTTTGTGCTTGCTGCTGAAATGTGGATAATTTGACCAGATAGTTAACGAGTTCGCTTTTCTTGGGTGAGGTATTAATATTCTTCCTTTTGTGCTAGGTAAATTTAACAAGGTGAAGCTGGATGAAAGACTCAATAACATCTTAAACACACACACATACACACAAATGCAAAACATTAAATTTTTCCCAGCTGCCTGCATAATTTTATTGTTTTAAACATCACGATTGTGCACCAATTCACTGCATATATCTCATAGGAGGTAGTAGGATACTGGCAGCAAAACATTGCCTTCCAAAGTAGCCTCAACCTTAGAAATCCTATACATTTTATTTCATAAAATGTATTCTCAGGCATACAGGTCAGATTGCTAGCTGACTCTCATGAAGTTCTACAGATGGTAGATGGCTTTTTACCTTAGCTGGCAGTTGTATTACTTTATTGTGGTTATTTTATTTATTTGTTTATCAAATGTATTGGGCACCTATCTTACCACAGGGTAACTCTGGGTGTTATCATATTATTTGCAGCATGATTTTAAAGCTCATTAGCTGCCCAGAGTCACCCTAATCAGATGAAGGTTTACATAAATTGAAACCCATAAATACATGATGTAGCATGAGCATGCTTGAATTAAACCTGGTCTTTGGTTAGATTTGCAACATACTGACCAAGATACAGCAAAGCTGACTGGTATCATTGTTACAATTAGCAGGGAATTGTCAGATGCTAAAGAACAGGACATGCACCTCAGAAGATTTATTGCTTCAAGCCTATACACAAGAATCTGGTCTACCAAATTCTAAGCTGATGACACACTTAACTCTGCCCTCTAGCTCTATTCCCACAAGAATGGTGACATGATCCAAATACACCAATGATTGGTAACCTAGTCTACACCTTTTCTGTTCTACTGAAAAATGTGGTGTTAATGCTTTACTTGATCAAAGCCATGATATGCATTGGAAGCCATGATATGCATCTTTTTGGTGATGACCATGGTATATGGGAAATTGGAGTGTTGGAGGAAAAAGTAGAAAAATATATTCATGGAAAGTAGATGTGCAAGAGGAAGGTGGCAATGGATCCAAATGAAAGAGTTCTTGTCTTAGAGAGTCAATATATTTATGCACAGAAATGAACTAAAATTCAATTTAGAGTTATGTCATATGAGTCGTTGTGGAGGTGGTGGAAGCCATCCACAGACAGTAACAGCTGTATGTTATCTTCCAATGAACTGTGATCATTTTAAAAGGTAGGACTGTCTGTAAACCTAAAATTGATTTTATATTTTGCAATTTTTAAAAAAAACTGAAATAATTCATTAAGGATACTAGAGTGTGTGGGTTTGTTTTTGGTTTTTTTTTTGGTAATATAAAAATAAAATCTCAGGAGGAAAAAATGAAAGAGAAAGAAAGTGAAAGAAAAAAAAATAAAGTGGCATAGGGAACTTTCACACACTTGTGTGAAATTGCAATTTGATTCATGTTTTCTTTTCAGTTTTTCCCATCTCTTTAATTTTATGTTATATATTTTATTTATGAGTCATGGTGGTGCAGTGTTTAGAGCAGGGGTAGTCAACCTTTTTATACTTACCACCCACTTTTGTCTCTCTGTTAGTAGTAAAGTTTTTTCTAACCGCCCACTGGTTCCAGAGTAGTGGTGATTTATAAAGTAGGGGACAAAACTCCTCCTGCCCACCATGAAAACTGGAATGCCCACTAGTGGGCAGTAGGGACCAGGTTGACTACCACTGGATTAGAGTGCAGTACTGCAGGCTACTTCTGCTGACTGCCGAATACCTGCAATTTGGCAGTTCAAATCTTTCCAGGCTCAAGGTTGACTCATCCTTCCGAGGTCAGTAAAATGAGGACCCAAATTGTTGGGGGAAATATACTGACTCCGTAAACTGCTTAGAGAGAGCTGTAAAAGCACTGTGAAGCAGTGTATAAGTCTATGTGCTATTGCTATTTTCCTTAGATGTTTGACCATTTTGCTTGGTGGAGAGTTCTTGAACATTCAAACTCTTTTAGAGGTCTTCATTTAGTACAATGAAGCTCTCACTTTAATGCAAATGTAACATGTAAAATAATCCATGGATGTTAAATGCAAAGCATTTCTCACTGTCCAACAAGTTATACTGTAGCAAAATATTTCCAATTAAGGTCAGTTTTATTTGGGAAAAAGGGGGTACTAAATTGATGAGTAGAATATATTTGTATGTGCCCCATTCTCCTATATATTTAGAAGATTTGAACTGTATTTATGATTCTGTAATCAGATATACTTGTGAATCATTACTGGACTTTATGCATCAAATATATGCAATCCATCACTTGAGGGATGTGTCATTTTCTCAATGGGAGCACAACATAGACAGTGTGGGCTTTTTGCACTGTATTTCAAGAAATAATTGCTGCCAAGATATCATAAAGTCTGCTTCTTTGTAGCTTTCTGTACCACCACTTTATTCTGAATGGTGTGATGCCATTTCCACAGCCTTGTCATTGCAATTGGTCACACATGATACTTCAAGTGCTCTCTCCGTATCTTAGCTGAAAAATTTAATCTTGTCGGTCACAATTGCAGACTGTTGGCTAAAACTCTTTGGGAAAGAGATTGAGAGATAAAATCTCAATAAGAGAAGTCAGAGGATGGAGTTCCCATGGCATCTGTGAGTTGTGGAAATCAGAATATAAGGTACAGAGACATTTTGGTACCTAGAGATCCGTATTTGAAATATTTGAATTTTCTTTATTTGATGCTCCAGAAAACTCTGGATGAATGCAAAGGTAATTTTAATGATCTGTTGGGATCTTTTGCAGCTAAACTCTGGGTCAGTGTTATTTGGTTTAAGCACTTAATGATGTAAAGTTAAAGGTTCCACTCGCACATATGTGCTAGTTGTTTCCCGCTCTAGGGTGCAGTGCTCATCTCTGTTACAAAGCCAAAGAGCCAGTATTGTCTGAAGATGTCTCCATGGTCATGTGGTTGGCATGACTAAATGCTGAAGGTGCATGGAGTGCTGTTACCTTCCCACCAAAGTGGTCTCTATTTTTCTACTTGCATTTTTTATATGCTTTCAAACTGCTAGGTTGGCATAAGCTGGGACAAGTAACTGGAGCTCACTCCATTACGCCATGCTAGGGATTCAAACCATTGAACTGCCAACTTTTCTGACTGACAAGCTCAGCATCTTAGCCATTGAGCCACCTTTGATTACATAAATAGATGATGTTATATATAATTCTCATCCTATTATCATGGTATGCAAGTGACTTCAAGCAATCCAATAGGAGGAGCTCACTCCTTTACGTGGCACTTGGGATTCGAATACTTGTATGTATTCAAATAATTTAATATTTGAATACATTTGAATACTTAATGGTATAGATGTGTAACATTTACACTATCTTATATATTCTGTGGAACTCTGATTGCATTCTCTGCCTAGGAAAAGGTTAGTAAAAGAAGCCAGATATAAAATTCTTAAAGAAACAGTTAATATTGCAATACTTAATACTGTTAAGTATTGCTGGCCCAGTTGGCAAAAGAAAGTTCAGGATCATATTAGGTGGAAACATGCAGAAGAGCTCTTCATCCTGGTAGACAATGGTTAAAATGATGATGAAGATTGAGATTCAGGGCTAAGAAGGAATTAAAATCCAAATTTCTGCAGGAGTTGTTATTATGATATGTATGATAAATGTAGATATACCAAAAGTGAGGAATCCATCTCATTTTCATTATCTCAACAATTGATCTTTACATTTTGCACACTTCTGATCCGATGATATTCATTTGCTTCTCTCCTTCTCTGGACTTGGCAGATGTAAGCTCCATAAACTGCATTAGCAAATGTGGTTACTTTTCATTTCATTTACTCTCCTATCTCATGCTCACCTTTCACATCTGAAATCTCTTGTGTGTGCACATAATCACACTTTCCTCAGCAGAAGCTGTCCTTTTCCATTAGGGTTGAGTCAGCCCACTGATAATATTCACCGAGAAGGACACAAGTCCTCTTCAAAACAAAAAGAAAAAAAGAAAGAAAGGAAAAAGAAAAGATAGTAATAAATGATTCCTTCACTGTTCTTCTTCCAAATAATATGACAATTCTACTCATCTGATAGGATGGACTAGTAATAGGCTATATTAGAATTCTATTGTACAGATTTGATGGGGTTAAAAAGTTCTGCCACTCCATCCCTCCTAAACTAACAAAAAAAAAAAAACCCACAAAAAAAACAGTGTGTGTGTGTGTGTCTGTGTCTGTGTTTCTGTGTAGGTGGGAGGTGTCTTCTTCCCTCTCTTGTGTTCTTAAGGAGGTGAACTTTAAGTTCTTCATGAATCCCAAGGTAAAGATAGCAGGCTCTTAGCAATTATGGACCATCTGTTCTTAACTTTTTGAACATGTCCCTACGTGGCCCCAACTCGCTTAAAACCTTGTTGTTTTTTACATGCTTTTCATCTTTATTTCCAATGTCAATTTCTGCAACAAGAGGAAAGAGGAGAGGTATCTGAAAAACAAACAAATAGGTCTTTATTTTTAAATCAGAGCGGCAGGGAATCTTATATTTTTTGTGAGCTTAATGCACTTCCTAGAATTAAATTCTTGGTCTGCTAATTTATTTTTCTTACTGTTTTCTTCTGCTTCTATCTTCTGGGTAACTCATGCCTTCTGAGGCATTCTTTAAAAAGAAAAAGAAAACAAGTTCAAACAACTGCAGACTTTCACATTTTCACAGGGAGATTAAGTAAGATTTTCTTTTGTCCGAGTGGCCATTTTAAGTTCACAGCTACCTGCTGCTTTGAAAGGTAACTTTAACTCAAAGAGATGTTTTGCATGTCAGTCGTATCTGTGGGATGATTCATTTCATCAAAGGCTTTGCTCTGCATTAGGCCTTAGCTGGCAACATCCTGGGGTTGGCAAAGACCTCTAATCATAGAATAACAGAGTTGGAAGGGATCTTGGAGGTCATCTATTCCAACCCCCTGCTCAAGCTGGAGAGTCTACTCCAAATATTAGCCTCTATCTAGGATCAAACTCACAACCTCCTGACTGTGAGGCGAGAACTGCACCTCTAGGCCACCAGAGCTTTCCAGGCACTCTCAAGGACAGAAAATTTGGCTAGTGTATCTCATCAGCTACCAGAAGTAACATGAAGTTAAGAATGCAACAGTTTTCTCTTTGCTTCCTTGTGTTTGTTTTAGAAATAAACAAACCATGGGAAGGATATTTTTACACAGATCTCCTTAACATGTTTAGGAAGTCATTCCTTGATCAACGAGGAAAGTAGCTTTCATATACTTGTGTACTTACAAGTCACTGAATAATAGTTGCATTTGACAGGTGCATGCAGAATTGTGACTGTTAAAGTGATTTATCCTGCTATTATTTTCTTGGTTGCATTTCCCCCCCCCCCCCCNTTTTTGGTTAAATTCCCCCCCCCCCCCCAATTTTTGGTTATTAATTAAAACAGAAAAAGAAAATCCCAGCAGAACTAAAAGCAAAACAAAAACAAAATAAACCTTCCATATTGTTGCCAAGATAATTGCCTAAGCAGGTCCATGAAGTCACAAGAAGTTGGTGGGGACAATTTTATCATTTTGAAAGGAATGAAAAATTTGGGGTAGTTTCTCCATTCTAGACATTCTATACTGAGAAGATGTGCTTGCTTTCTCATTATATCATCAAAGGAAGTGAATTCAAATTGTGTGTGTTGTGTTTGACTTTGATGCATTCCACAACTAGAGACATTCAGAGGAAGGAGATGTCCTGAATCCACCAGCTGTCTTCTTTGTAGCATTGCTCGTAAATTGCAATAACTAAACAGAAACTCTACAGTCCAAGCATTGCCAAGTATTTTCCTCAAAGAAAATTTCAGAAGTTGTGGAAGCTTCATCAGTGGAAGCTTTCAAGAAGAGATTGGACTGCCATTTGTCAGAAATGGTGTAGGGTCTCCTGCTTGGACGGGAAGGGGAGGGGGTTAGACTAGATGACCAACAAAGTCCCTTCCAGCTCTGTTAAAACTGTTAAAGTCTCTGCAAAAGCTCTCAGGTGCATTAAGTGTATATTTTGCGTAAGTGTCCAACTTGGTGAATGTAATGCTTTGTTTTCTTTTTTGCTGGCATGGAGCACTTTAAACTACTTGTGCTTTCTGCTTTGTAAGTTTTATGGCTCAGTTAAAGATTACAATTTAAATATATATTGGACTCCTGGAGGAACTGGGGATATCAAGGGGGAAATGAGGGGGAAAAGTATAGAAAGAGGTTTCAAAAAACCTTGGAAAAGGTACAACTTGGCATGGATTTTGCTTTGCATAGTACTTGTATGAAATTTGGTTGTGAGTTTGACCAAGCCTAGGATAGGAACTTCAGGATGGTGTCCCTGCCCAAAAGGAAGGAGCTGTGATTCTGTGTCACCTGGTCTAACTCTCATTAAAGTATTTTGATTTTTTGGGGGAAGATGGTGATTTCAAATAAGGATGAGCCTTAAGCCTTGAAAAAAAGTAGAGAAAGAGGGGAGGGAGGGAGAGAGGGAGGGAGGAAGAAGGAGAGAGAGAGGGAGAAAGGGTTAAAGAGAGGGAGAGAGGGAAGGAGAGGGAAGGAGGGAGAGGGAGGGAGAGAGAGAGAGAAAGAGAAAGAGAGAGACACTTTCCAAACACACACACACACACACACACACACACACAGAGTATATTCGCACACAATTAAGTTAGCCAGATTAGTCAAAACAACCCTTTGAGTAGAAATCTTTGAACAGAATCTTCAAAGTATATTACACAGAATATTTTTGAAACTTGTCTGACAGTTTGATGAATTTCTGAGCATTCAATCAAATTTGAAGCTTGAACTGTAAATTAAGATCAAATCACTTCAGACAGAATTACAAATCTGAATCAAAGTGGATTGACTTGTCAAATTGAAAATTCAAGCTGGATCTTGGAAGGGTTTCAACACAACAGACAACTGACCGAACTGATAGATGTGGGTGTCAACCCTGAAGTTAGACTTGACAGTGGGTCCCTTGGTGCTTTCTGAGCTTGGTTGTTTTGTTGCAGATGTTTTACAGATTGTTGACAGATAGATAAATACCTAGAAGATGGGTAGATAGATGTTAGACAGATAGATGATAGATAGATAGATAGAAAGATAGATAGATAGATAGATAGATAGACAGATAGATAGATAGATAGATAGATAGTCAGAGAAATAGAGAGATAGATGATAGATAAATAGAATAGATAGAATAGACAGACAGACAGACAGATAGATGATAGATAGATGATAGGGATGGTAGATGATAGATACATAGTTGACAGATAGGTCAGTTAGATAGATGATAGATGGATGGATAGCTGATAGATAAATGTTAGATAGATGATAGATAGATAGATAGATAGATAGATAGATAGATAGATAGATAGATGATAGATAGATAGATAGATAGATAGATAGATAGATAGATAGATAGATAGATATGTGTTTGACAGAATCTGAAATCCATGTACATCAGAAGATGAGCTAAAGGCCACAAAACTTAACTCACTACTTAAGATTCTTCAGGCAAATGTTTTTCATTGCTGAAGTAGGCTATAAATTCTAAAAGCACTGCAGTAACACATGGAACACATCCTATTTCTCAACTTCTAGCATACTAATGCTAAAGACAAAGAGATGATGTTCGGGCTGATGAACACATTAAAACTGGAGATCTACCCAAAGATTACAAATTAAGAGTGGAAATGACACCATGTTTCTCTCACTTTGTCTAAAAAAAGAGAGATTCATGTGAGTATTTGAAGGAGATTACTTCTATTATAACAACTATTAATGTTGATTTTTATGCCACTTTTCCATGTTAGCTGTAGATATTTGTAATCAAATTCTTAAGTACTGATTCTGTTGCAAAGCTGATAGATTGTTTTCTTTGGAAGCCTAGCCTTCTTTTAAAGTTCAAAACATTCCCACCGAACCAAAAGATTTGATTCTATGACTGTCCTATGTTTTTTGGTGGTGGGCAGCATGTCTCTTATGAATTATGTTGAGGGTATATGTGGATTGTGCAAGGAGGTGAACAAACTGAAACTAAGAACAGAACACATCATTCACCCTGCAGTTATTTCTCCCTCCACAGGTGTTGTCCAGTTTACCTATTCTTTGCAAGATAAGAAGAATTGGGACCACATGTTAAGAAATTTATTGCTCACACCGATACACAAGAATCTGGATAACTAACGGTCAGCACTAAATTAGTGACAGATAGGAGTTTAATGTGGCCCAGTGGCTAAGACGCTGAGCTTGTCAATCAAAAAGGTCGGCAGTTCGAATCCCTAGCACTGTGTCATGGAGTGAATTCCCGTTCCTTATCCCAGCTTCTGTCAACCTAGCAGTTTGAAAGCATTTTAAAAAATGCAAGTAGAAAAATAGGGACCACTTTGGTGGGAAGGGAAACAGTGTTCTGTGCGTCTGCGGCATTTAGTCATGCCAGCCACATGACCACGGAGATGTCTTTGGACAGCGCTGACTCTTCGGCTTTGAAATGGAGATGAACTCTGCCCCCTAGAGTTAGGATGGACTAGCACATATGTGCGAGGGGAACCTTTACCTTTTACCTTTAAGAGTTTAATGGAATTCAAGAAGGAAATGGACTTAGTTCACTTGTGGGAACTTAACAACTCCAGGCTGAATCCTTTCTTGACTCCACACCACACTCTGCCTTGTCTTCTCCTAAAGACTTACAATCATTAAACTTACAGTAATGTAAACTTATTTTACATTAATAGCTACTGGCAATGACTATTCAATGCATTCACAAGCACAGAGCCATACAATTTCCCATTCTTGCCTAAACAAACTCAAGATAGGTAGATAGATAGATAGATAGATAGATAGATAGATAGATAGATAGATAGATAGATAGATAGATTGACATTGCAAAAACTGTCCTTGTGTCCTTTTCACTAACGTTATTTCTTTACACTAAAATAAGGAAAGAAAATTCAAAAGTAAACATGAGGTTTTTTTCTCTTAACCTATTAATTAAAGCCTGAAGGGAAGCAGAAAATCTAGGTGAAATGGACAAAAATGCTCATAAAAATGAGCAAAATGTTTTAATTCACATCTGAAATAAGAAATCACAAACAAAATATTATTTTTTAAAAAAACAGATCATCCATAATGTCAGTTCTGATATCTCCACATGCAATTCATTCTCAATTTCATTTTTTACTTAACCCTGCATCTTTATCTATTTATGTGATAATTAATTCATTTATTCATTCCACTCATGAGTTGCTCTTTGATCAAAGTTCAGATACTATCACCCAAAAGAAAATCATAAAAAGAAGAAGGAAAAAAAAAACCTGATACAAGTCAATTAAATGCAGTCTGCATTAAAAAAGAGCTTCAAAACCAAACCAAAACCAGATTAGATCATAATATGAATTGCAAAAATGACCAAAGAGGTTTAAATAAAATGATTCATCCAAAAGGAACAATTGATCTAATGTGCAACATTAAAATTACAAGTGGTTGCCAAAACTGCACCTAAGAGTAGGAAAACTGTTGACGGGTTTTATGAGAAGATTTCACAATTAGGTGACAAATACTGAGAACTTAATATCATTTCCTAAATGAATCATTTTTCTGTTTTACATACAGATCTCCAATTTTATATACACAAGCCTACAAACTTCACTGCTGCTGATAAAAAAAACTGTGGCCTAAACAACCCTCAATCTATGTATGAGGAAGTGTGCGTGCATATGTATTGATATATATTTGTATATATGCGTGTATTCATCATCACAATCTCCATTTCCAATGTCGAGGCCAATTGAAAATGGATTTATTTCTAGTTCAATTTTTGTTTTCTTGGCAGCAAAAATTAGCTTCCATCTGGGTGGGTGTTTAGATAGCCTTAAAACTTGATAAATGCTCTTCATTGCCATCCATTCCAACTGCAGATTATCCAAGCAACAACTGCCCTTAAAAAAAAAACAACACCTCAATAAGAGTCACCTCCGAAAATAGGTTTATTGAGCTAACTCATTTCAATATGCATTTAGGATAGAGGTTTCCTTTAATGAATGGAAGGCAAGATTAAAAATGTGCGATGTGTTTGGAGACCAATAGTCTCAGCAGAGCTCTGGGAGATGCCAAAAGCATTTGTTATTTATGGTAAGTAAAATTCACTTGGTCATTTATCATTTGCGATTGGTAGCATCGCAGGTGTTGATTGGCAGCTTCTGAATACTCAGTGCAGCATCCCTTCTGTGTGAGCCACTGAGACGAAGAGCAGCGATAAACTAGATTCATCAAAATAATCTGTACTGGTGAAAATATTGGCAACCTTTTAACTGCTGCTGAGCATTTTGTCATTTGGCCTAAAGGGACACTTACTGAAATCTGCACACATTTCAGAGCAAATTAAGGTATTATTGAATGCATCCTGTCTTCTGCTGCTTGTTTTGCTTTTTAGATTTCTATTCTCCTTTCCTCTAGGGGGGTGTTCAGTACCCCACCATCTCCACACAGAATGTGAGAATTTGGGTGGTTCAATAGACATTTTAACCTGAGCTTCTTTTCAATCCTAGTTCAGCCCAATTAAGAGCAATTCTGCCTGTCCATCTATCCATCCATCCAATCATCCATCCATCCATGCATCCATCCATTCTGTCAGAGCATTTGCAATGTGACTACTATTGTGAGACAACCCAGGAGCAAAACACAACACACAGAGGCTTAAAGGTTTAACAGTGGTTTTTACATACAAGACATATACAGAAATATACGTGGTAGGCAAATACCTGACAAGCAATAAATCTTCTTAACTCTGTATGGAAAACCCTGCAATGGAGACAGGACACGAGGAGAGAGAACATGCCCTCTAATTGCTGTCTTTATATAGACCACCTCTTAAAATGGTAAAGACTTCTGTGGACCCATTCTTCATCTTTAAAGGGCAATACTTATGCCATGCTGATTAATCCTTACTGTAACACATTCATCCATGCTGATTCATCCTTATCCTAGCACATTCATCCATCTCTTCTCTCTCTCTCAGAGACACACACACACACACACACACACACACACACTCTCAGAGAGAGAGAGAGAGAGAGAAAGAGAGAGAGAGAGAGAGAGAACATAATCATAAGTCATTATTTTTGGTGCTGTTGTAATTTTGAACAATGATTAAATGAATTGCTGTGAGTCAGTCACTTATAGACTTCAAAATCAAGGAAGGGGGAATTGAAGGTGCAATCAGTCAGAGATCCAAAAATAAAAATTAAAAAAACTCTTATTTTCAATCAAAAAGAGAGAGTCCATCCTAATTTAAATTCTACCCATGGGCTCCTCTAGCTCTTCATAGCAATCTGCAAATCTTAAAGTGATAAGATACTGACAGAGGGAAAAGTAACTGAAAAAATATTTGAATGTGCAGAGATGAATAGGTTAACATTGGTAATCAAAGAAAAAGAAGAAATGGAATATTATATGGTACGGGGTTTATTTTATCAATGGTTGGAAAATAAAACAAATTAAAATGGATTTGATGAATATATAGAGAAACAACATTATTAAATCATAATAGATATATCAAATAATAGCTATAGGAAAATGAGATCATTGTTATATTGGTAAGAAAAGTATTAATTACAATTGTAAGTATAGGATATATGCACCCAGTTGACACACAAATGAAAGATGGAATTATTGTGGAATTATTGTAAATGCAAAAAAAAAAACGTTTTTCAAAACAAAAAACAAATCTGCCACAATAGTAGTTCCTCCAGTATTAGTGGTGTGATAATTTTAAAACCTCTGCAGAAAGATACTGAGGGCATGGATGTACAAACCAAAACACACAACCTCCCTTCTTCAAAGAAAACTAGTAATTGAAACACACCAACCCTTCTATTTTTGCAAAGAACAGTACCAGATTGCCAAGTAGCTGTTTGATATACATTAGCCTTTGTACCCAACTGTTCAGAAAGCTGAAGGACAAGAAAGGTTAAAGAGCAGGGGGAAAGGTCAAATCAGATAAGCAAAAGTCCATATTTCATGGAATTACTGGTTTACTCATCATTTTTATTTGCAGTTTGACAGGCATCTGAGTGATTCCAATAGATTTATAGGTGCCAGAGAATTTTTTATTCCACTTACCCTTGTGGGAAAGTCTTGGTATAATGTCTTTATTGCTGGCAATTGTGATTTTAAAAAGGAAAAAAAAAAGTTTCACTGAATAATGAGACCCAGAAAAAGATATCGAAGTCATGTGGATAGATTTTCAGTTCCAGGTGCAAATATTCAGTGGTGGTCTACTGCCAATTTGGACCAGTTCAGGCAAACAGGTAGTTCCAACAATCAGCTGGCTCCACCCACTCACCCCGTCCTATCCTGTCCTTTATTTACTGCTTTCTATCTCATCTCAATCGTTCTGCACAACTGATTCCCCCCCCTCACTCTTCTACTTACCATTGCTGACTTGAAAGGTAAGCAGGTGAGCTTCTAAATGCTCCATTTTCAGCACTGGGTGCAAGTGCCTTGGGGTTGTTGCAGCCCACCACTGCAAATATTCACAGCTGCACACATATTGGAACACAAGACCAGTTGAAAGACTGATCCTTTCCCCCAAATTTTTCCAAACTTAAAATCTGGGTCCATGCATAAGATGGACATTGCAACATATACTTAGTGTTCCATGGCTCAACTTTATATGTAATTGTCCAAGCCCAGAGAGGAGACAGAGAGATCCAATCAAGTTCAGTTCTTCATCTTCCTAATAGACAGAATCTTGCCAAACTAAAGCTATTAATTTCTAACTTCCTAGATACGGTATATCCTAGGAAATTCTAGGTTGTCCTTATGCTGAATCTCTTCCCCACTTCTCCATTCAGCTCAAGACTGATTGCACTGGGAGTCTCTTTTTGGGAAAGCTATGAATTGCCAAAAGCTGCCCCATCTGCTCCCACAGGTGCACATTCTGCCTCACAACAATATTTTATTTTTATTTATTTATTTGACTTGTCAATCGCTTACAAGATAATAGATATAAGTATAAACATGAGTAAGAATACAGGAAATAGCAGGTCCCTTGGTGCTCTCTGAGCTTGGTTGTTTTCTTGCAGATGTTTCATTACCCAAAGTAGGTACATCATCCATGCTCATGGTGATCATTATCCCTCAGGATGTTAACCTAGTTCGGGAATGACATGTCTGCAAGAAAACAACCAAGATCAGAGAGTACCAAGGATCCCATAGTTACACACTGAGGTACATATATTCTCCTTTATGAATAATACAGTGGTTTTGCAAAGCATCTCCTGGCACAGAACTTGTAATGAAGGAATGAGTTCATAGGCTGACTTTAACTTCACTTTACTATTGCCTCTCTAATATACCAAGTTGTGGCATTAGACCTGCCATGAATGCCGTAATCAGTAAACCAATAGGACATACGTAACCCCCTTACTTGATGCAAAGTATTGGCTTCTGCCTTACTCATCTTTGGCATAATGAAATGGTGTAAACTGTGAATATTCAGATACAATTCAAGGTAAAATTCATTTGAAGTTGATGGTACTAAGGGTTATGGTTGATTGGCAGAACACTTAGTACAGTCTCCACTCTCCTTTGTAAATGGATTGTTGCACATGCTGTAATTTCTAGCTTGAGAATGTAGATCATGTCCAGCTTCTATCCAATGAAAAAAAATTGAGCAATTAATCACTACATTTGATCAATACCGTTTTCTTTCCGTGTATCTTTCAGTTCTCCCTGGTAATTCTTCTGCTAGCAAAAGCATATTCCTCTTATGTTATTATCCAGTGGTGGAATTTATTCTGAAGCACTTAGGGTAGTAACTTGTCTTACTTGGCCAAATTATGCTATCAACTTTGTCTCATTTTAATGAATTGGCTAGTTCTGCCAAACTATGAAGAGGCATGTGCCAGTCCATAAAGCATTTTACCCAATCTCTTTTTTCTAATTCTCACTCTATTCTAAGACCATCAAGGCAGGTTCTGTTGAAGGCAATTTCTTCCTGGATTTTTTTTTTTTACATCCCCAGCTGGAACAAAGAGAAATCAGGGTTCTATGGCTTCACAGATTCCACTTTCCCTGTCTTCTATGAAATGTCACGAGAGCTATTTGTTTTGAACTGTGATGGTTTGCAAACTGGCAAACCAGTTCTTAGTCTCAGGTGCCTAGGAACCATCAAGTGTTTGCTGTTGATATGTTTTGTTTATTCACCAGGGCAAACTAAGCTTTGTGTCAGTAACTCAACTGAAGTGTCTTGAGTGCTGTGAGATTTCATAAAACATTGTAATAGGCAGAGTGTGAGCTCACATTGCAGATTTCTTTTTTTCACTCGCCTGGAATAACCGAACCTCCTGCCTTTCTAGGGAAGAAATAAATAGCATGGCAAATAGTAAAAGCATAACTTCTCTCCATTTGATCCATGGAGAGTGACTATTAGCTAAAATCTAGACAATTGGCCATTATTAAACTCAGGGCCCCTCGTACCTCTGGCTGTGTTTAATGTGAGCTGCAGATAACCACTCGGCAGGAACTCAAACTAAAGCAATTACAGATAATTCCATCGGAAGGAAAGAAGTGCATCCAGGGTTAAATGCAGGACTGGAAATCTGGAAAAAGGAATTGTGAATTTAGTTTTGGGGGATGGAATCTGAGAGAAGAACCATAAAAGGAAAAAAAAGATCAAGAATTGAATTAGGTGTTTCAATTGGAAGTAGAAGCTGTAGGATTGTTTTGGCCTGTATATAATACAATAAAAATATTGTAAAGTATTCACTTCTTGTTTTTATTTTCTCCTTCTTTCAAAGTTTAATTTCCTTCAGTAGATCACTTTTGAACTGATTTCACATATTAAGGGTTTTCAACCAGCTACACACATTCCAACAACCCATCCAAATTTCAGACTTTAAAAAACAAAACAAAAATATGAGTTTTCTGACTGGGTTAATATACTTTAACCCAGCTGTTGTTTTGCTGTTTGGCCAAGAAAGACAGGGGTTTAGAGAATTAAGTTTTTGGTAGATATGTATGATATATATATGGATGTTGTATCTATAATTGAAATTTGGTGTCGAGTTTTCTCTGCACAATTGCCTAATATAGCGTAACTCGTGTATATTTCACGTATATCACAAATGGAGAGTTCATCATCTGATTTTGCATCAAAATCTGCCAGTATTCAAAATTGCAGATATGATTATAACCAAAATGCTAAACAAAAATGAATATTAATGCAGTCATATTCACTCATCTTTTTTCATGAAATCTATGTATGCATCAATATTTCTGAAAGTTGGGAATTACCAAGACATGATGCCTGCTGGATATGGTTCAATTACAGATTAATTTCAGTAATTCAATATTTCTTTTTATACTCTTGTCTAGAAGAAGAATGCAAGGAAGAAGAACCCACAACATGATAAAGGAACTAAGTAATGGGAGAAAGAAGAATTGCTTATTTCTGTTCTTTGACTAAACAATCAGTTAAAAACACAAATTGGGAAAATGTGAGTTCTAATTCTGCCTTAGTCATGAAGGCCAGATTGGCCGATCTTAGGCCAGTCATATTCTCTAAGCCTTAGGAAGGAGGCTTTTTCCAAGACTGGCTTCAGAGACTAAAAATAATTAAATAAATTTGGAGGCTAGACTGGGAAGTTAAACAAAAAGGAAGGTAACAATGGAAAACACTTCCATACGTTGGCCAAAGAAATTACATAGATGTGCTTATTAATGTATCAAGAGCTTTAAAAGATTTTAGGTTTATTTGGAAACTCCAATCAAACCCAGCCACTGAAAGGTAGTACTACATAAAAAGAGACCAAAGTCCTAATACTTAAGTGGAGATCACCTCATGTCCTTCTATACCGTCAAAGAATTTAAAAATGTCCTTCTTAATGGAGGCCACCTTCTGATTTGGAAACACACAATTCTGCTTTTAAAAGCAGACAGTTCTACTTGTCAGGATTGGCCTACGTGTACTATTCTTCTATTCCTCATCTAGCTGCATTTTGTCAAAGCTTTATTCCAAGGTGAACTGAGAGATGAGCACTGGTGTCTCAATGAACGTTGAAATGGAATTAGCACTTATATCTCTATTAATATAATGAGCAGAGAGAGAGAGAGAGACTGTAATCTATCATGTGCATTTCAAAATACCTTCAGCTAATTCATGTCAAGCTGTCCAGCATAGAAGAAAAACAATGGGAACATAGTGTAGCAACTCCAGTGGTGATTTCAGAGTTTGGGGGGAAGCACTGCACAAGTTCCTCACCTCTTAACAAGCTAAAATTTAGGACGTGGTGTCTGTCTTCAGTCTTATTTTCAGAACTCGGCCCCTTCAATTATTTAGCCCTCCGGCAGTTAGTTTCATTAACCCCCGCCTGTGCCATAATTGTGTTCTATTACATATATGCATGGGGGCCTTTTGGGGGAGAAGAGAAATTGTAGTTCCAGCTGCTTCACAAACTGATCACAGTAAATTAAATCAAAAGGTGGCTACTATTTGACAGTCCAGCTCAATCAGGAGGTGAATGGGCCAACCTTAAGTTTGGTGTTGCTTGGTACATATCAAAGTGAGAAGAAGAAAAAAGACAAGAAAAGAAGGTCCTCCATTGCAGACTTTCAAGCTGAGCAAACAGACAAATTCATTGCCAAATATTATTGAGATTAGGAACACTTTAGTGCCTAAGGCAGAGCACCAGAGGTCCTTTGATATTTATTTGCAAACAGAGCCTTTGATACTTATAGATAAATGGGATCCTCAGCCAAACTGCCTAATCTGTTAATGAATGTGTGCTAGTTATGCTTCTAGGTCATTAATCATTAAAAAAAAAATTAGATCTGAATTTTCTAAAAGTGAGGAATGCAAATCCTTGTCATAAATCTGTGCTTCTTCCCAATTAGCTACTATTTAGGAAATCATGTACACAGCTTTTACATATCTATAGTTACAGTTGCAGTTAGGGTTTTGACACAGACAGACATATCTTCATGTCCATCTTCTCACTGAAGGACAACTCCTGTTGCTTGCTTCCTATATGAAGAGGCAATCATTCTTATTGCATTCTGGAAAGCAGTAGCACCTATAGGTTAAAAGGAAAAGCAAACAGTTCCCTGGGTGAACATGAAGACCCCAACTTTCCAAAATGTTCTGCTGCAACTTTTCCAAACTCTTCCCCATGCATTAGGATTGGAAGTCCCAGGATTCCCAGCCAGCACATGAATTCACAGGAGAGAAGACACAACTATACATAATTTAATTGCAAATTTGTGAAGGAGAGACCATTTGCATACAAATTGAGGAATTAGAGATATGATGATACAGGAATTATAGAGACCTCAGGAAGCACTCCTTAACATTTTTCTGATACTTTTAAGGGAGACAAGAGGTGCAGTAATCGTTGCTGGGAAATCCCACCAGAATGTTGACTAGGAGATCTTAGGTCCAATGGTGGGATTCAAATAATTTAACAACCGGTTTGGCCAGGGTCAGGTTGGCTGTTGTAGGAGGCATGGCCCATTGCCATCTTCTAGCTCTGCCATGCATGTGGGATGAGCCTCCCATGACAGCCAACCTGATCCTGGGCAAACCAATTATTAAATTACCCACCCACTGTCAAAATGGATCCTGTGAGCCGCGCTGTGCTGCAATGGAGAAAAGGGCAACGGAGCAGCTGGCACAAGGAAAGAAGGAGGAACAGGGAGAAGAAAGTGAGAAAGTGGTTTCCTCCTTCCCTCATACTGGCTGCTCCATTGCCCATTTCTCCATTGCAGTGCAGCACCCAGGATCCTTTTTGATAATGGGGTGGATAGTGGGTAATTTAACAATTGGTTCACCCGAACCTGTGTAAACCGGCTGAATCCCACCGCTGCTTAGGTCCCAATATTTCCATGATCCAGATCCAGATTCTGATGTGGCACAAATCTATCCATTATGAAGACTTGTGAACTCCCACCAAATTGCAGAGACTTTATAAACACAGTTAACTTGCAACAAAGAGGTAGAAACAGGTAAGGGAAGATTGGAGAAAGAAAGCAGAGAAAATAATTCATCTTCTTCCACTGTCAGCTGCCACCTCACACTCGATTACGCCTTGATACCATGCGGTGACAGTCTGCCCTGAATTATGGGGGGAGGGTGCATGGGAGGGGAAATGCTTGGGGGGAAATGAAAGTAACTTCTGTAACTCCCCAGATGCTGCTTCAAGGTCACCCATCTGTGAGAAGCAACCAGCTGCATTCCAACATAGGCATGAAGTGACCATTCTGAAAACATCTTGCTTGAACCTTATTGGTCATGGGGTGGGGTCAGCGATGGGAGGCAGTTAAGGGAGGGAAAAGTTGAACTGAGGGATTTTGGTGCATGATTCTCAGTTCGGGTTATGCACAAGTGCCATATACTTGGACTTCTAATAAAATGATACCTTTCTCAACAAAAGGAGCTAAGGATCATTTCTATGTAGAGGTTTTATGTTTGCAGCAGGTCTGATGCTGCAAAATGTTCCAGCTGACCTGGAGCATTAGGTCATAGTGGCTATATGATATTCCCTTGTTCAGAATCATTTCCAGTTTCTGGGAATTAACAGTAGGAAGTACCTAATGTCATTTCCTGCTCATGGATTTCCCAAAGGCATCTAGTAGATCATTATGTGAAATAGATTAGATAAGCCTTTGGTTTGATCCCTCAAGCTTCTTCTTCTGTTCACTAAAGAGCCAGAGGCAAAATGATAGAAAATTGTCCCCTCAGTACCTTTGTTCTTGGGTGTGCTTCCAATTGAAAGTACTGCTAACATCATACACAGGAAAGCAACAGACATTTGGCCAACAACTAGAGAGCTGTGAACAAAACATTTAAGCAATTAAGCTCTGTGTAGGTCTTTCTCTGAATAACAGAATATGCCACAAGTACATAAGTGTTCCAAGCATCTTCTTTTTTTAAAAGATACTTTAAAAAGGAGAAGGAAAAAGAGAAATATTTCCTGTTGTAAAAAGAAAGAGAAAAGCTTCAACTTAGCATTCAAGTGAGTAATGTCCTGGAAAAAATCAAGACAGACATTCGCTAGCAAAATAACACCCAACATGGCCTCAGTGGAGTAAAGTCCCCCATCTGTTGCATTAGTCTAGAAATCTAAGGTTTGACTGTAGGAGAGGTATGTTCCCTAGTGAACCTAGGTGGTTAAAATTCTTGAACAGTAGAGGGAATTGTACTAAGGAGAAGTGGCAATGCATGCACATGCCCACATACATGTATAGTGTCAGCCTTGGAAGCCATATTTTACTTGGAAGCTTCAAGGCTGCCACATTCAATGCCTGGGAATTTGGGAGAGGGGATTTCATAGTGGGGTAGAATATTAGATTCAACAACATTCTTTATGTTGAGAGTCAAGGACAGGTTTCCATGAACCTGGAGGGGAGTGGCTGGGGGAATGCCTCCAGTGGGACGAAGATTTGATTGGGCCATGTGATGGACTGATGGGTATAGGAGATGGACCTTTGATTTCTCTTTTGGGAAGGGAAAACCTGGAACTCTCATATTCGGGTTTTCCCATATGTGTCAATATGACAACTCTAATAAAATGGAACTTTGAGGAACTGATTGTCTTAGAGTTTATTGGTATGGAGTTGGCTAGTTGGAACGCTGACATATAGTGGAGTAGTATACAACTATAGCAGCAGGTCCATAGCTGCAATACTCATAGATTTCCTTTGGAGGTCATTTTTCTTCATCTTTTTAAACACTGGTCAGCAGCTCATTCTCCTCAGACTGCTATCCCCTATTCTTTTGACTGCTGTCCTTTCTAGCTGAGGCTGATGGGAGGATCAATCCTCAACATCAGAACTGTACCATCAAGCCAATGCTACTAATGGTCCAATTTAAGGTAAGGTTGAAGTTCTCCAACATACAACAGTGAGTCAATCATTTCCTACCTCTCCATTAGAGTAGGAATTCCTTAACCTGGGTTGCCAAAAGTTAGAAACATGTTAGATTTTGTCCTGGATGGATGGAAGGGAGGGAGGGAGGGAGGGGAGAGAAGAGAAAGGATAAAAAGAGAAAGGGAAGAAAAAGAAAAGGAGGGAGGAGAAAGGGACGAAGAAGAAAGGGAGAAACACAAAGCAGGAAGGAAGGAAGGAAGGAAGGAAGGAAGGAGAAGGAAGGAAGGAAGGAAGGAAGGAAGGAAGGAAGGAAGGGCTTCCTTAGAGTGACTACTCCATTCTGCCTCATGATAGGGGGCCATCTTGTTTTCACCTTGTATCCCCCTTTCTACTACCTGAAGTACTTTACCACGTGATGTACTGTTTCTGTAAATACGTTTCCTCATTATTTTTAGTGAAATTAACAAATCTACTTACAAGTATGCTCATGTAATTTGAAGTAAGCCATTTGTTGCTTAATTGTAGAGAGAGAAGACGTGCTAATAAAGTGAGCAAGGAAACCGCTAGCTCTCTAACCTACACTTTAAACATCATCAATATGCAAACTCACACTCCTGAAGGGAGGGGGGAGGAAACCTTGGGAGTCATATATTGCATTAAAAATCTCTTTATTTTTCGAGGGAATCTAAAAGCTCCAACTATGTTTGTAAGGGGCAAGAAAACATTGACAATGCTTAGAGCATTACAGGAACAAAAAGTACTTTGCCATAAATCATTTTTATCTAAACTTTATTGATTATGATTGTGAAATATGTTTCCCAGGAATATAACCATGGAACAGCTGTTGAAAGCTTAATTTTTAGTATTATTGTATTCCATTAAAATCTATTCTTTTGGCAATTCTACCTTGTAACAGGAGTTTAGCACATTGGGAATTGCTTTATTAGCCACAAAGATATATTTTTTTAAAAATATATATGTTCAAACTTTCTTGAAAGAAATACTAGGTCTCCATGGAGACCATATACTTCTAAAAGTTCTGATGCTTATCTTCTTCAACAGGAGAATTGAATTTATTCAATTTTTAATTGGAAACTCATTATATAACAAAATGAGACCCAAACTTGCTTTTAATTTACTGTGTGTTTGTCATCTTAATTTGGGTTACCTTGCATGGTGGTACAATAACCAGGAATGAAAAGAAGGAAACATTACAAATGGAGAAATACAGAGAAAGAAGATGATTATATGCATCTGAGAAAAAGGCAAAAGAATAAACTAGCAGCAGACAAATGATGTGGCACATTAAAAAAAAAATCCATCATTGGAGAATTGCAGATCAGAGTTTCAATTTGCAAGTTAGGCAGCTGTAGAAATCTCATCAATCAATCAATTGATCACTCAAACAAATGGACAGAGATCTTATGGCTTAGGTTGTTGTTGTTGTTGCTTTTTTTTTTTAAAGTCACAGCAGTACAATATCCAGCTGACCTTGGTTATTCTCAGAAAAATTAAGCAAGGTTCAGACAGCTTGGTGTTTGGAGGAATATCAGGAATTCCCTGAGCTGGAAACTCAACTCAATTCTCTGAGCTATATCAACACAGAAGTTAAGAAAACAGATCTATAAAATAGATAGAAAACAGATAGAAAGCAATGGCAAACATTCCATTATTATTGATAATAAAGGGAGACAGTTTGGTCTGAGTATTCACCAAGAGTTCAGCTCAAACCGGAGAGATGTTGTTGTCTCCTAACATTTTAAAAGATTAATACACTGAGTTTGGTTCTTACTCTAAAAACAAAACCCCTCATCACCAAATGTTGGTGATCCTCAGCTAAATTTCTCAGATGGATCTATCTGAGCTGAGGTGAGTGGTGCGGTGGCCTAGAGGTGAACTTCTCACCTCACAATCAGGAGGCTGTGAGTTCGATCCTAGATAGAGGCATATATTTCTCTCTCTAGGCATGATGAGAATATATCTGCTGAATATAACTCTGCATTGGCAACAGGGTGGGCATCTGGCCAGTAAATGCTCAGCTCCATTCAGTTGCTCAGACTTCTCCCATCATTAAAATATGATGATGATGATGATGATGATGATGATCTCCTTGAGCTGAGGGGGTGCAGATAAACTGTGTATTGTGGTATGTCACTTTCTGCTTTGGTTGAATGACATCTACAATGGTATCTTGGTACTCAACTGCTTTGAAAGTCATCAAATTTGGTACTTGATGCATTTTGAAGTGAAAATTTTGTCCTGGCAGACATCATTTATTTGGTACTCAACGCACAAGTAGGAACTTGTTGCTGGCTGCCCTATGACCTTATTTGTTATGGGAAAATTTGTTTGGTGCTCATCACTTTTGGCACTCATTGTGCCTCCCGGAACAAATTAATAATGAGTACTGAGGTACCATTGAACATATTTTAATTGCTCCAAATAACAACTATAACAGGATTAGAAAGTTTGGGTTTTAATAGTTAAATTTATATTCCAGCTTTCTTCAAATGCTTGAACATATCATACGCCTTCTCTGATTTTGCCTCCTATCTATAAATTTATAAAGTAGATTGGACTAAGAGTGAGTGACCTGAACACTTCCTGTAAGCTTCAGCCATGGACAATGAATCTACAAGTCTTTGATTCTAGATTACTACTTTAACCATTGTACAACCCTGGCTCTTATTTAGGTATATTTATTTGCCAGCATATTGGCAACTTTTTTTTTCCTTCTGCAGTACATATATATCTATATCTGCATCTTTATCTACATCTACATCCATAGTTACATCTACAGTATATTGTCTATAGCTGTAATATCATCTCTATCTCTATCTGTCTATCATCTATATCTATAAATTTTCACCATGTGTTTGTGCATGTGTGTATAATATGGATATACATGTATAGTTGCAATTTTTTCTTTTGAAAATATATATTTAGGGTCATTGGAACCTCAGTCCAAATGTTGCATTTAATTGTATTTTGCAGAAACTTGTGTACAGAGAGAGTTAGAGATGCACTGAAGATCATTAACAGAAGTACTTCTGAAACTCTGACCTCAGGAATTGACCTATGCACATTTTCAGTAGTTGTGGGTGCATTAATAATGTTTGCAGCACAACGTGTTAACTTGGTTCATCAGCTCAACAAGAAATATGACAATCAGAGAAACAATTTGGCTGATAAAGTAAAAGAGAGGCTCAGGACACACACACAGACACACACACACACCACAACACACCATTTGTTTCTTGGAAGCAATTATTATTTCAGCTGTTTAGCAATATATAAATGAGTTACTGGGATGCAGTATCATGACATTCCCAGATTTCATATAGGCTTTGGATCACATAAATTTGGGAGCCGTTTCTCATCACAGCAATCACTTTCGTCTTGCTTAAAATTTCAAACATTTTGCATCTAGGCCATTCCATAACCGTAATGCAAGGGCGGCAGAATAGACTGGGATGTGGTTAAATGCAGCATGGTTTATAAGAGCTTCTACTACCATCCCCACTTTTGGTTTAGTATGACCATGTGTTTGGAAGGGCTATCACTATTCCTTTATGTTAAGGATTGTTTCATTTCCAGAGGCAGAGAAATATCGTTGACATCCCAATTGAGAATCTCCAAGAGTCCAGATCCTTTTTTAAAAAAAACTTTCCATACTTAAAAGTTTAATTTTCAGAATTGGAAATTAGAAATAGCATAAAAGATCATGGAAAGGAAAGGAAGGGAAGAAATCAATTGGGCACTAAATAGTCCACATATATTTTCTTCAAAAATGTATATCTATCTACCATCCATCCATCTGTCCATCTGTCCATTTACCCATCTATCTATCTATCTATCTATCTATCTATCTATCTATCTATCTATCTATCTATCTATCTATCTATCTATTTACAGTATCTAACTACAGTATCTATCTACATTATATATCTACCTACCTATCAATCTCTACCTATCTATCCTCTCCTTCCTGTTTCCTGGCCTTTTGTTTAAGATCTAATGCACTCTGTACCAGTGGTGGGATTCAAACATTTTTACAACTGATTCTGTGGGTGTGGCTTGGTGGGCATGGAAGGGGAAGGATATTGATTTCTTCAGTCAGAAGCTTTATTTGCAGGTTCTCCAAACTGCTCAAAATTTCTGCTATCAGTTCTCCAGAACACATGAATACCACCTCTGCTCCATACAGGTATCCTCTCCTGATTAAAACAAAAACAAACTGGAATAATGGAATACATTATCCTAAGTCTGGTTCAGAAGGCACCAAATATGATATTTTGTCAAATCAGTATTTTACAACTGCTTAGGTCCTCTTTAGCCATTTGACAAGTGCACCCATAACATTTTCTCAAGTGACATGACCTGACCAAACGTTGAAATCCCTGCAAGGAATTATGATCTGCTGTGCCACTTGTGCCACCCTTTCTGTCAAAAGAGGTGGTGTTGCAGGCAAAGGAAGAATATTGGATATGAATAGCTGACCAGGCTGACGGGAAGAGTTTGGATTCTTTTGCCATGAAAAGTACATCCTTGATTGATCTTGGTTTATAACTAGAAATTGGGCATAAGACAGAAGTCTGGAAGTCCTTGTCACTACAAAACCCTATCTTCAAGTATTAGGCAAAAGGTTCGTTCATAGGGAAATAATTGTGTTTCAGTATATCAACTCCATTTAAACCATCTTGTGGCAAACCAAAGATGTAAGAAGTTTACTAGAACATAAGCTGTAGAACAAATTTAATGATTCTTATTAGGTCGTGTCATTAATGAAAGTGAAGGTTGACCTGACACTATAACAAGTTATTCTGGAGTTCTGTTAGGAAAGGACAATGACTTTTCACTGTTTTTCCAGGCATCCTTCACAATAACCCCTTCTTTTAAAAATAGAATATTTTCCAAATATCAGCTGCTTGCAAGGCATTTTCCACCTGAGTGGAGAGGTTTAACTTCAAAGCATTCCAGAGTTTTCATGAAATTTTCATGTCAGCAGAAACAGCATTAATGAAACACGAATAGTCAACATTAATTAGTGGTAATGGAAAATTAAAACTTGATTATAATTGCCATGAATCTGTGACACTCTGCCCTCACTAGAAATATATAAGGCAGCTAATTAATTACTGTAGTGCTACATTATTTTTACAATAATTTCATGAAACAGTCTTCAAGAGAGTGGGAGAGTGCCAGGATGACATTAGAGTTTTATAATTTAGAGAAAGAAATTGAGTATGTACACTCACGTCGTTTTTGAGAGGTTGTCAATTAAAAATAAACTGTAGGATGATGTTTTTATTTATTACGATTCAATCCTGTTGTCCTCCAGAATAAGAATAGATGAATCTGTCTCTCTTTATTTCTTTTGGTTTCTAATTTTTCTTGTCCTGAATATGGTCTTTCCTGTTGCTGTTGTTGTTGTTTTTGCATTAGTTGGTGTGTTTTTTAAAGCAAGTTTTGCTTTAAATTTGTCTGCACACAAATACACTTATACAGGCACATGTATATACACAGAAAGCAAGAATGTGAGACAAAAACACACACACAATCTAATAAACAACCTTTTTACAGCATTTAATCTGTCCATTTTCTGCAAGCATTTTTTTTAAAAAGACCCCAAATGTATTTTGTGTGCTTTAATTGTAGAATTAGCTAGACTTGATGAAGTATGAAACAGTGTTCCAGTGTTTCAGTTTGCAACTCTGAATCAAGCAGGCAAAGTTATGTGCACAGTTTTTCCCATCGCTACAAGGTATTGTAAGAGAGGAGCTTCTCGAATACCAGAAGGTATCACAAAGACCATTAGGTGTCAGATTTGGATGTGAGTTAAGATGATTATCCAATGTATTTTTTTTTTTTATGTACAGTGAGAGCATTTGCACCAAGACAAATTCCTTGTGTGTCCAATCACACTTGGCCAATAAAGAATTCTGTTCTGTTCTGTTCTGTTCTGTTCTGTTCTATTCTATTCTATTCTATTCTATTCTATTCTATTCTATTCTATTCTATTCTATTCTATTCGCCATCCTGTCTGTCAAGACTGACTCACACTTTCACCAACATTTTGCTTTGCTTACAAGTTGATGGTAACAGGGAGAGGGGTGGATGGGGAATAGGGTGGGGGGAATAGTATTCAAGCATCCATTGGCTTCCATGAGACATTGCTGGCATCTCAAGGACACACCAAGCAGATGTGGTTGACTGTTTCCTATCCCAAAATGCATGGAAGTGATTGGTGGATGTATTGGACTGTGGGTGGCCCAAAGGGAAAAGGGGGGAATTAACTATGCCTGCTTTTGTGTGGGAAATCCAAAGTTGGTTTCATTTCTTTTGTGCCAATGTGGTTTATACTCTTGGTAAAATAATGTTCCAAGAATTTCTTTTTCTGCATTCACTGGATAATTGACTCTGTCTTTATGTGGAATTCAGAGGAGTTGGATTCATAATATTTTTTCCATTTATCCTCCAGCTTTTGCATTCATTATCTTTCTCTTCTCTTCTCCTTTTTTCTCTCATTCTCAGTAACATTTTTGGCTTTTCTAACCATGAGCTGAGTCTAGGATGAAGGCATATCATCAATGCTATCCGTCTGATTTATGAGATTTTGGAACACACATTTTTGTACATATTTCCAAAGAGGGATGGCTTCAGAATTGAGAGGTACCCTTGAGACGACATCTGATAGAGATACTCCTTTATCAACACTAGGCGGTGAATAACTAGGAAGCTTGTTGTCACTATGGGAAATATAAAATAGGGCTTTCCAGATCCACAGGGTATCTGGGTTATAGACCATCATCATCATCCTATCCTCCTCCTCCTCCCAATGAGAAAAGGGAAAGAAAAACTAAAAAGGACTCTGAAAGAGAGATGCAGTTTATAATAGGACACATTGCACATTTGGGTACTCACCAACTTGTTTTGCAGCTTTTAGAAAAAAGTTTTTCCCTGGGTGGAAAATGGATAAGCGCTAGCTTAATAAGCAAACTTCTGACAGGCCACACAAAAGGTGGTCCACAGAATGAATAAAACAGTAGAATCTATCAGACGTCAAGGGATATTAATGTCACCATCAGACTCAAATAAAATCCCACAGTCCAGGATGTCTCTTCCAAGCATGAACGCACAATGGAAAATCGAGGGGGAAGGGAAGCGACAGCGAGGAGGGAGAAAATCTGGTTCATTACAACCTTCATTCATGCATAATTACTTTCCGTCATTGTTGCAGTATTTCTTGAAAAATGTGTGGCTGAACATTTGACTGCACATGTAGCAAACAAAAGATTAATACCCATGGGCAGCTGCTGTTGGTCCCTCAATTACTTTCAAGGTTATCTACACAAAGCCCCAAGATTTAATGATGGATGTTCAGATAATATCCTGAGACACCAGCCATATTAGACCTGGTAGCAGTCCTTGGGAAAAGTTGAAACTTAGCCAAACATCCTGACTTCTGTAATAGGATTCTTCATTGCAAGCCCAATAGGTAAGCATGTCAAAAGTTAAAAACAAAGTTGCTATGAATATTAGAGATACTCTGAAATGTGTCACAATGTCACAAAAAGCCTTTTCTTGGTCCTGAGGGCTGATCAAAGAAAGAAGTAGCTCCTGACACAGGATCAGGTGTCTTTATTCTAGCTGAAACAAAAACTGCAAATTTCATTACTGAAGGTTTTCAAAAATAGACTGGGAACCATTTAACTGGATGATATAAAGTCTCCTGTTGTTCTGATCAAGGCTTCCCAAGGCCATAATTAAGCACACACTTAGTTAAAACAACTCTTGGATTATTTCAACTCTGGAAATTGTTTTCATTCCCAGCCTGTAATGAGTCCCAAACAGTCCCTCTAGATAAGCACTCACCTTTCTTTCTTTTGAATTGCTGCCAACAAAGTGCCAAATTAACTGTAAAAAACCAACTGAAGGATAAAGTCCACACAGAGCTTCAAGGATTAATCCAAACAGAGAGAATGACTTTGCTTCCTACAAAGGTTTCTCTAACTTTGTGCTTCCTTTATACCTTAAGGGAGGGACAATCACCTCCAAGCCTTACTCCGGAGTTGCCCCTTTTGCCTCAGCTGCTCTTGCCTTCTAACATCTCTGCATACACATGCACTGGGAACAGGGTCCCCTTGTTCCTCGGTCTCACTGTTGCCAGACTCTGGAGGCTCCGGAGTCAGCACCCCATCCTAGATGGTCCTGGCCGCATCTCTGCATCAGATGCAGGACCCTCATCCAAGTCCTCTTCAGACTCCCTGATGGGTCCCCCTTCTTCCCCACAGTCTGATTCCACTGCCATCTGCACAGGCTGCCGGTGAACCACAACACCGATTTTGAACAGGGGTTGGACTAGAAGTCTTCCAAACTCCTTCCAGATTCTATGTTCTAAATCAAGTCAGTAATTTCTCTGATGGTCTAAGATTTGAGCTGCTGACTCTCCACAGATGGATCTATTTATTATCTACAATTGGTACAATTTATTCAACTGAAAGATGCTGTGGCATCATAGATGTGATCTGTGACTGGTTGAAATGAGGTTGCAAGGAAACAGAAGCACTGTCAGAAAAAAAAACCCTGGACATACAAACCAATAAAGAACATTTGTCCTTCATATGCTGTTTACAAGCTTCCAACCAATATTTATGAGAATCAGAACTATGAATGGGGTCAAATTTATCTGATACACCAGACCAATTCCTGCATCCCAGTTATTGTCATCACTCAGGTAAGCCATTCATAGAATCAGAGCGATAAATATGGAGAGGTTGTTCTTGGCAGTATCAAATCTCAGGAGATGCCACATTCAAGGCAGAGATAAGCTAGAACTTGGAACAATTGCCAAAAGAGACAAATAGGAGTCAAGAAAGCAAACATGACATGTGAGAACATAACCCCAGATGAAACGATTCAAAAAAAGCCATCAAATCCAAAATTGTTTCCTATAATGGGTATTGCAATGCTTCTTTGAAGCCTGTAAGTAGAACATGAGCCCAATAGATTTTTTCCCAGGACTCCTATCACAGAGAAATGATATTCAGTAACACATCATCACTGAAAGTAAAGATAAGGAAAGAAACCATCAATGGCAGAGGCACAGCTGTGACAATTTTACACAAAAGAATTTCCATCCCCAGCTATGGCTCTCCTGGCATCTGTTCTTATCATACTCCCTGGAAACAGCTGTGGCACCAGATTTTTTTTCGCGATGGATGGCATCAACTTCTGGACTGCACAGCAATCCATGTGTGCCATGATTCCAGTTCCAGAAAGCTAAGATAATATGCATGTAAGAAACAATTAAAACACACACAACCTATCCCATATTTATAGATGTCTGCGACAGCAATGAGAAATATCCACTTGGCAGTCGATATTTCTGGGACAGAAGGCTGGTTATTTGATGTTCTACCCCAAAGCTTTCCAAAGCTAACATGCAGACTATTAAGTTCTGTGTCCTTTGGCTGAGCTGTTTTATTCATATTCACGACTGCCATGGAAACTGAAGTTCTTATGCACAGTTTTAAAAACAAAGAGCCAAATTATAATGTCCACCATTCATGGGTCAACAAAGTCTTCTGTGTCATACCTCAAGCTCCATGCAGAGGCAAAGCTTGTTGCCTACCTACAGAGTTCTAATTTCTCTCCTTCTCTCCTCTTTCACCCACCTTCCTTCCTTAACTCTTTTAAGTTAATTTACCCAATAATTTGTCTTTACAAATTGTTCCATCTGATTAAACCTGAAAAACAGAATGCAGCAGGGGTGGGATTCAAATTTTTCAACAACTGGTTCTGTGGGCATGGCTTAGTTGGTGGGTGTGGCTTGGTGGTCATGTGACTGGGTGGACATGGCTTGGTGGTCATGTTATTGGCTGGGTGTGGCCAACTCAATATCACTCACATCGAGGCATGCATCTCCTCACCTGGCCTCTCATGACTGTGGGGATGCTGCAACAGTCGTAAGTGTGAAAAATGGTCACTTTTTTCAATGCCGTTGTAACTTTGAATGGTCACTCCACACAAGCAAAGTACCAGCAAAGGAGGGAAAAATAACTCCAGAGAAGTTCCTGAGATAGGAAGTCTAGTCCTGCCAAGAATGTAACAAGGGTTAATGGAGAGGCAGTTTCTGTAAGCAACACCAGAATGTTTCCTTCCTGTCTTCCTTACAGGATTTGTTCAGTAATTTCTTCAAACAACCAGTTCTCCGAACTCCTCTGAATGTTAACAAATAGTTTTAGCAAATAGGTGTGAACTGGTAGAATCCCACCCCTAGAATAGAGGTAATCCTTGACTTACAACCACAATTCACTCCAAAATTTCTGTTGCTAAGCACATTTGGCTTTGTCAAGGGTCTTCAAACTTGGCAATATTAAGACTTGTGGACTTCAACTCCCCAGAATTCCTGAGCTAACATGACTGGAGTAGGAATTCTGGGAGTTGAAATCCACAAGTCTTAAAGCTGTCAAGTTTGAAGACTCCTGGGCTAAGTGGATTTTGCCCATGTTACAACCTTTCTTGCCATAGTTGTGAAGTGAATCACTGCAGTGGTTGAGTGAATATGGCTTCCCTTTTGACTTTGCTTGTCTGAAGTTTGTAAAAGGTGATCACATGACTCCAGGACATAGCAATCCTAATCCTCATTAATATGAGTCAATTACCAAGTGTCTGAATTTTGATCACATGATCCTGTGGATTCTGCAGCCGTTCTAAGTGTGAAAAATGTTCATAGGTCCCTTTTTTCAGTGCCATTGTAACTTCAAACCAGAGGTGGTATTCAGCTGGTTCTGACAGTTTTTGGAGAACCAGTAGCGGAAATTTTGAGTAGTTCAGAGAACCAGCAGATACCACCTCTGACTGGTCCTGCCCCATCTCTTGTCCACCTCCTGAGTCCCAGCTGATTGGCTGGGTCTTCTTTAGTTGCCCTGCACAGGAGAATGGAGCTGAAAAGCAGGTTAGTGGAGTGGGGAGGGAATGGAGATTTTGAAGTAACTTTCCTCTAGGAGTGGGGAGGGATGGAATTTTACAGTATCTTTCTCCACCAAGCCAAACCCACAAAGCCACACCCACAGCACCAGTAGTAAAAAAAATTGAATCCCACCACTGCTTCAAATAGTTACTAAATGAATGGTTGTACGTCAATGACTATTCTATTCGAGCTGGATAAAATTTCAGAAACCATTTATCTGTTCCTAGTACAGCAATTAAAAAGAAAAAAGGAGAATAGTCATCCAATTCTTCTTTCCTTTCAGTTTTCTTCCATTTATTATAGTTCTTCTCACTGAAGTGTCTCAGAAGATTGTATCTAGCATTTACAACAAGCCACCAAAATTCAGAACTTACTTCCCAAATGAGCAGAATTATATTCAGCTCTATTAAAAAAATATACTTGGAAAACTGAATCAGTGTGATACAAGACATGAGAGGGGAACAAAGTATCTACCTATTGCCAAAATTGAGCCTCAAGCTTCATGTTCTATTCCATTCCAAAAATTTCAACTCAAGAGAATGCAAATGCTGGTCATTAGCTCAACTAGATGGAATATTTCCTTCATAAATGCTTGAATCCTACACCAGTAAAAGTGACAAAAACATAATTGCCAAAGCTCTTTTTCCTCTCCCTTTTGGCTCTCTGTTAGTTGGATTGTAAAGTTAAAATATTCTGGAGTTCAGTACTTATGAAATACATCCAAGAATCAGTTGGATATATTATGCAAAGGTATAATATTCTATGTTCTGCAAGGTTATAAGAATAATAAATATGCCAGTGAACTAGTCTTCAGTCTATTAAAGGTTTGCCATGAATCACTGGATAAGCATTCAACATATTCAGGTCTCTGTGTTGTCTTTGTTGCAATCAATTAAGAGGACATATCTTATGGATTTCATTAGTATAGTTGTATAGTGAGATATATATATATATATATATATATATATATAAAGCAAGAAAGTATTGGAACATTGTTTTGACAGAGTAATGAGTTGGACCAAAAGGAAAAATATTGAGGCAAGTTCGGAGATTACAATTAGACAAAGCTTAGCTTTTGAGACAATAAAAAATAAAATTGATTGTGTATAAAGCTAGCAGAAATTGTCAGAAGTGTTTCATTCATCCTTAATTCTGATTTGGTGTCCTGGGTCTACTTTTCCTTTGACAATCATAGCGTCTATTATTCTCTTGTTTCTAAATGACACTGCTGCTGAGATATTAGTCTCTCTTTTCAGGACCACGAACAGTTATTATGTCTTGCAAGAGAGAAGACAAAGTTAGGCCTAATTATGTGCGGAATCCTTTGCATGCGTTGGCAAGATCTTTTTTGTTAACATTGTTACCATGACATTCTTTTCTTCCTAGGGAAAGACACAACATGCCTGAAACAGATCCCCTTCCCATTGCCTGAACAATTAAGAGCTAAAAGGAAAAAGTCCCTGGGGTAAGTAAAGACCTGTCACTTATCCGTCATTTTTTAAGTGCATAAGTAAGCTTGTGCAATGCACAGTTCTCAGTTTAAGTGGCTTTTTTGAGATGAAAACTGATAGGGTGTAAAAAATATTCTGCACCATCAACATGAACTCTAACAGGGACAGAAAGACAATACCTTCTGATGTAAATAAAAGGCTCTCTTCTTGAATGGAAGGGAAGGGAAAGCTCTGCTAGCCAAAAGAAACACGGCACAACATTTTTAAACAGGGTGACTAATGTTTCCTAGTGACTTTTTTCCCCACACAGGGAAGTCATTAGATGGGCTTTTACTTCTCAGATTGGGCTTGTTATCATCTTCTTTTAATGACCTCATAATGTGGGGTGGAGTCTGGGCAACTGAATAGAGGCAAGGGTTTATTGGCCAGATGCCCTTTCTGTCACCAATGAGGAGTTTTATTCAGCAGATGTAAACTTATTGTGCCTCGAGAGAGAGAGAGATCTGCATCTACCGAGGATTGAACTCAGAGCCTCCTGATTGTGAGGTGAAAACTCTTACTCTAGGCCACTGTGTCACTCTCAGATTGGGCTTGTTATCTTCCTCTAAATTTTCCCAAGATCATTCACAAGCTAGGAAAACAAGGAAGAGTACCTGTGGCCTAGATGTCTTACTATTATTTTACTACAACGACCTAACAATAGTATGATATTTAAATGTGTGATATCATGGCTAGAATATTGGATACGGGACACAGAATTTGAAATCCATCTTTTTGTTTAAAAGCCAGTGGGCGTATTTAGGATATTTTCTCTGATCCAAGCTGTTCACAAGGTTGTTGTTATGGAGATGAAACTGCAGAAGAAATTACATGTCATCTTCAGCTTGTGAGACAGTTTATGATAGTGGTCAAACTTCAGACAATTGAGCAAGATCAGTGAATAGAAGTACCCAGATTTCCATGAAGTATCTTGACTATTAGAAATGCAGAATGTTGGAAATTATACCTTGGATTTTCCCACCCTCATTTGTGGTAAGTTTATATAGTTTCCAAGCATTATAGTTCAGATCATCAGACATAATTCTCTCATTTAAATAAATAAATAAATAAAAACTCTCTAACCTTTTTTACTGGGTGGGAGGAAATGTTACTTTAAAAAAATGACAGGCAAGGACATACATTGCAAACCAACTCTAGCAAGATATCTACTTTTATTCACAGTAAGTACCAACTTTCCTTCAGTAGTTGTTCATCAAACTAGCAATGTCACATAGTTACAAACTAAAAAAGCAATCTAAATCAACATCTCCCTGACAGTGACTCTGTTTTTGTGTGTGTGTGTGTGTGTGTGTGTGTGTGTGTGTGAAAGCCTCTCTCTCCCTCCCTCTCTCTCTCTTCCCACCCACTCACCTCCTCTCTCTCTCTTAAAACAGCCTATTCAATTTAAATAAACAACCTGAAATTTGAAATGTACCTGCAGGCAAAGGAACTGACATACCTGGTTAACATGAAATCTCCAAAAGCAAGCTAATATACTGGCTGCTTGATATCTGACAACTGACTTCTGCAGAATAGAGGAAATTCTAACAAGATTATTTTATTTCAGTTGTCAAATTCAGCATTTTCCCCCTCTCTTGGTTGCAGCCAGTCAAGGACATCAGTTTCACTGATCAAGGCAACCTGGGTTTGCCTTACTCTGTTTAAGTCCCATTTTTTGTAAGATGGATATTTCAGGCCAGACAGCAATTAAGGCTAATCAGACAAAAATGGAATGTAGGAATGACCAGCCTTAGTCCTTCTTCTCTTCCACAGTAATACCCCTGCTTGGAAGTGAAAGAAAAGACTGAGAATTTTCCAGAAGGGCTATTTTACAGCACAATAGATATTGCAATTTTTGATATTGGGTTTTGGTTTATCAGGACTAGTATTCATTAAATAACACAACAAGGAAGTGTAACTTAAGACACAAATAATTTGTGATTCCCTGAGCCTGGGATAAAATGTGGAACTGCAGTAATGGCAATAAAACCCTGTTTTATTCCTGGTTACAACAAGACCAGGTCTGTACATCACATGTCTTTAAAGCATTCATTCCACAATTATTTATTTAAATCCTATATTTTGCACAAGTCTTGCAATGAAAATAAGAGCTCAAAATGTAAAGGAATTTTAAAAAAAATTAAAAAATCTGATATCCAATTATAAACCAATTACCCTCATTAATGACCAGTAATAGTTAATAGTCATCTTTGTGCACTAAGGATAAATACTGCATTTCACAATTTAATGCTAAACATATAAGTAGATTATATATAGGAATTGTTTGCAGCTCTTCCCTAGGCAAATTCTCATTCCACGAAATGACTTATCTGCTGTCGTCATTCTATTGAAGCTTTGGCTTCAACTTCTCCCTTTTATACACAAAAAGCAACTAATTTGTCAGCTTAACAGCTTTTACTAGCCGAGATGAAGCTAAGCTAATTTAATAGGAACTGTTCAATAGTTTCGATCCAGCTGACACTGTCAGTTAAGATTGTGCGACAGCGTCCTGTCTTTCATTATCTCTAGCTGCTCTTTGGAATACTTGAATACCGAGTCAAATAGCGTGTGTAGAAGTCAATAGGTCTGACTTTTCCCTCAAGGACATTCATTGGAAGCCAAAAGCGGTCATCTTGAAAGAAAATAAAAAACAGAAGTACATCTGGGAGAAAGTAGTAAGCTAAAATAAAATAAAATGCTAATCAAGTACATATTGTTTCAATGGGTGCAGAGTCCATATGGAGTAATTATAAATCTTGTTTAATAGATAGATAGACCCAGTCAAGGGACATGGTTGCTTTGGCATATCACCCCACTTCACCCTCCTGCCCAAACATTATATTACCTGGTAGAATTTACTGATTTGGACTTTCTTTTAAATTATAGGCATGGTTTAATATGCTTTGCTGAAATGGGAAAAGAGTGTGAGAGAGAAATGACATAAAAGGGTGGGGAAGATATAGGCATTGTGTTGGTAGCTGCCTTAAGATTCATTGGCTTCCAATCTCATTGGAAAACCTACCTTATTGTACGCTAATGGATTAGATGCAGGTGTGTTCAGAACTCTATCATTTAGCCAAGGAAGTCTAGGGGTCCAGGAGAAGAGGCTTCCACTCTCTGGAATATCCTGCCCCCTCCACCAGTGAGATCCACATCCACCTTTTATCAGATTTGGAAGCCATATTTTACTCAAAGCTTCCAAACTGGCACATCTTAATCAGGGGTGGGATTCAAATTTTTCAACAACTGGTTCTGTGGGCATGGCTTAGTTGGTGGGTGTGGCTTGGTGGTCATGTGACTGGGTGGACATGGCTTGGTGGTCATGTTATTGGCTGGGTGTGGCCAACTCAATATCACTCACATCGAGGCATGCATCTCCTCACCTGGCCTCTCATGACTGTGGGGATGCTGCAACAGTCGTAAGTGTGAAAAATGGTCACTTTTTTCAATGCCGTTGTAACTTTGAATGGTCACTCCACACAAGCAAAGTACCAGCAAAGGAGGGGAAAAAAAACTCCAGAGAAGTTCCTGAGATAGGAAGTCTAGTCCTGCCAAGAATGTAACAAGGATTAATGGAGAGGCAGTTTCTGTAAGCAACACCAGAATGTTTCCTTCCTGTCTTCCTTACAGGATTAGGCCAGTAATTTCTTCTAACAACTGGTTCTCTAAATTGCTTAGAATGTTAACAACCGGTTCTCGCAAATAGGTGCAAACTGGTAGAATCCCACCCCTGATCTTAATGCTTGGGAATTTGGAGGGGAGGATTTCATGGAGAAGTGGAAGATTAGACATAACAACATTCTTCTCATTAAAGTCAAGGACAAGTCATACTGCACATGCAAAGGAGTGTCTGGAGGAATATCTCCAGTTAGGACAATGGGTTATTGAGCAATGTGATGGACTGGTGGGTCCAGAGGAGGGGTTTTGATTTTTCAATTGGGAAGGGAAAACCCAGAACTTTCAGATTAGGTTTTTCCCAGATGTGCCAGTATGACTTCCTTAATAAATTCTTAATTGGATGAACTTTGTTTCTGAGTGATGAAAAATATGGGGAATTTCATTGGAATGCTGACAGCTTTCTGATCTTATGAAAGGGACTTAATATCTGGCTCTACCAGCTCCCAATGGAGGCAGGGCACCTTGTGGGTGGCTTAAGTCAGACCCCACCCCCTCTCCATGTGCACTTTGCTCCTTTCCATCATGGTTAATCAAATTTTATCTGAATGTTTCAATGAATGAACATAATTCCCAGCATTGAAATAAAAAGAGGGTTGTTTGGACTAAGTGTGTGCTTAATTATGGTCTCGGGAAGCCTTAGACAGAACAGATAGAGATAGATTGTTCGACTTAAGTGTAGTACACAAAATTATCTGCTACAATGTCCATGGTCAGTTACTGATGAAGTCGAAGTTGGTGTTGTTTACAAGAGCACACAAGAGATACAAACTCAATGTAAACCACTTCAAAGTTGATTGCAGAAAGTACAACTTCAGCAACAGAGTGGTCAATGCCTGGAATGCACTACTTGACTCTGTAGTTACATCCTCAAACCCCCACTCCTTCAACCTCAAACTATCTACTGTTGACCTCACCTCATTTCTAAGAGGTCTGTAAGGGGCGTGCATAAGTGCATCATCATGCCTACCATCTCTGTCCTATTGTCCCCATTTAATCGTACCTATTTTCTGTATTCTTACTCATGTTTATACTTATAAGTGATTGACAAATCAATCGATCGAACAAACAAACAAACAAACAAATAAATAGGTGACAGATGGATAGATGGATGGGTGGTAGCTTGCTGGCCAACTAGTTAGCTAGATAGATAGATTCTGTAATTGATTTTGATTTATAATGCATCATTATAGGAATCACACATGGATCTTCTCCACAATGATCTGGCCCTTTTCCAGACTTTCAGAACTTCCAGGAGTGTAGCCATTGCCACTACAACAAACTTTGTCCCCCTTGTTGCTGGTTGTCTATTCTTCTTTTTCCTTCCTCCTTTCCCAGCACGAGCAATAGCGCTTGGACTTATATATTGCTTCATAGTGCTTTACAGCTTTCTCTAAGCAGTTTATAGAGTCAGCCTATTGCCCCCCAATAATCTGGGTCCTCATTTTACCGACCTCGGAAGGATGGAAGGCTGGGTTGATCTTGAGTTGATAAAAATTGAATTGTTGGCAGTCAGCAGAAATAGCCTACTGTATTCTAACCCCTGTGCCACCTGTGTCTTTGCTTCATGTGTTCATAGTAGAATAATTTGAATTTGGTCCTGTGGGCCTCGAATGAGAACTGGAGTGGATATATTTTCATTCAAAATGCTGCAGTTCACTAAAACATGACACAAATAACAACAGTGAACAAAATCCCTTGCCATCTGCCATCCTTTATAAGGCAAATGAGCACAACTTGGCATCTTTTGAGGAGTAGCAGTGATAATTTTTTTTTTTTTTGGATACACCCTTTGAGATACGATAGTACCGAACCATGAGAATACTTTTTCTCTAATCTTACTTTATCAAGGGCCCTATGAGAAATGTTTACAGTGGGCAGGACTGAGGGCATCAGTGGTAGGGCTAGATATATAAAATAAAAATGTGGGCCAGTGTTTATGTCTTCTGCAAGCAAGATAATGTTGGGAAAAATAACTGATCTGATGTGGAGGTTTTCAGTCTCTCCCAGCCATCTCTGTCTAAACTCAGAAGCAAAGTAGGATCAGGCTTTGCTAGAGAATCCTACAACTGCAGGCTGAATTGGGAGTGAGAAATGGGAAATTTCCTTCTGCTGTAGTTCCAGCCAGGAATATCTCTGAAGAAGAGAACAACTTCCAAAACTGGACTATAAATAAACTAGAAATCTTGGAGAAGGTTGCTATGTAAATACAGGTATATTAAGATTGAACAGCACAAGGCCTGAAGCATAGAAGCAATGTTTTCTGGTGGAACACAGAAAAGAAAAAAGAAGCCAGAATAAATGAATGAGTCTAGAAAAGTCATTTGTAAGACCTCATTTTGAATATCCCTATGATATACATTAGAAAAATTTTGACAATACTAAGGATCCTACTCATGATCAATTAGCTGTCCCTGAAGTTAATACATGATAAACCTCACTCTTTTGAAACAAGCTTTGATGATCTGGGTTTGAGGAATTAAAGTGAATTTAAGCCCATGGTCTTGAAATCATCTTTGTCATGGGATAACCACCGTTCAGCATTCTAGGCAGGCCATCTTTGCCCCAAGATATGAAATAATTCAATCAAGAGAAAAGAAGGACTAGGGAAGACATGATAGCAGTGTTCCATCATTTGAGGGCTGAACAAAGAACCCATTTTCCAAAGCACCAGAGGAAAGACAAGAAACAATGGATGGCAACTGATCAAGGAGAGAAACAACCTAGAACTAAGAAGAATTTTCCTGACATTAAGAACAGTTAACCAGTGGAATCTTCAGAAGTTGTGGATCCATCACTGGAGGCTTTTAAGAAGAGATGGACAAGCCACTTGTCTGAAATGGTATAGGGCTCCTACTTGAGCAGATGATTGGACTAGAAGACCATCAAGGTCCCTTCCAACTGTATTATTCAGCATTCTGTAAGAAAATATTCATTCTGATTTAAAACAACAGAATTGTATCTCTTTTGTTGTTCACATTTTTATTTACACACACAAACACAGAGAGAGAGATAAAGGTAAATAAAGTTACAAAGCTGAAGAGCCAGCGCTGTCCGAAGATGTCTCCTTGGTCATGTGGCCGGCATGACTAAATGCCAAATGCGCATGGAATGCTGTTCCCTTCCCACCAAAGGGGTCCCTATTTTCCTACTTGCATTTTTTTACATATTTTCGAACTGCTAGGTTGGCAGAAGCTGGGACAAGCAATGGGAACTTACTCCATTATGTGGTGGTAGGGATTCGAACCACCAAACTGTTGACTTTTCTGATCAACAATCTCAGTGTCTTAGCCACTGAGCCACCACATCCCTTATATGTGTATGTATGTGTGTATGCATGTATGTATGTTATAAAATATACAACATTTGGCTTCATCAACATTAGCCAGCAATGGATGCACTTATGGCACCAGGCCAAGACTGGCTTAGGGATAAAAACACTTCATATCCTGGTCAAGCTTGGTAAGCCCATGATCCACAATTGTCCTTGAATTTTCCCCTGAAATAAAATTTCAAGACAATATTGAAGGGCTACCATCCAAGGAATTAAAGTATGTGAAGTCTATCTGGATTTCTTTCTACTCACTGTGTAATTAACCACAGAGAACTGGGAGTGGGTATGGATATATAGTGAAGAAAATTAGTTTTGACAGGAGAACTGGAAGCATAATTCACCTGTGAATAATGGCTGTACATGGTATAGAAGCTTCCAGAATCTTCTGGAGACATGCTTCAACTCTTTCCAAAGACAGTTTCATAATTAGTTCACCTCAGGCACTGACCCACTTAGGGGGAAGGAAAAAAAAAATGGCAGAGAACCCAAGTCTAATTTAAGTGCTTTCATTACTTCAAGGCAGCCTGGGTGTCAGTTTTTGTAAAGCATTAAAAAAATTACTGAGCAAAAGTCAGCATTATTAATAATAAAGAGAGAAATCATCCAGTTCTTTTCACAGCTCATAGGAGCAGAGAGATGGATGTTCTTTATGGCAAATGGAGATGGTAACATCATTTGAGTTTTGGATTGGAAGACACATACATAGCCAAATATTAATATCTAAGATAAATTTGTTAAATGGTCGATCTGTTGGCGCAAGGGTTGCAGATTTGTCTGCTTCCCCACCTCACGATTAGATCTGAACTGGAAAGAACCTTATAACTCTAATCCTGTCCCATATCTGAAAAGGATAAATTCAGTCCTCCAATTGTAACCAATTATTCTTTAAAAGATGGAATTGATCTTCTAGAATGAGAAGCAGTTTGGTGAAAGGGCGGGCCTAGAAACCAGGAGACTGAATTCTAGTCCCGCCTTAGGCATGAAACTTGGTTGGATGATTTGAGGCCAATTACCATTTTAGATGACAGGGCAATTTCATTCTGCCTCTAGTTGATGGATCAACCTCTTCTTGTTCATCTGTCACAAACAGGGAAAATTTCAGAATGCCATTTCATAAGACATTTAAGATTTCTAGACAACAAACTGGAATTATGTACTCTAGGAGTTTGATCCAGACCAGCATAAGGTTGACTCAGCCTTCCATCCTTCTGAGGTCGATATTGTTGAGGGAAGTATGCTAATATTGTAAATGATCCATAGTGCTGGAAAACATTATATGGTAGGATATAAATCAAAATCCAATGCATCTGAAGGCCAAACAAGGAATAATGAATGGAAACTGATCAAGGAGAAATTCAACCTAGAAATTAGGAGAAATTTTCTGACAGTGGGAACAATCAACCAATGGAACAGAAGTTGCCTTCAGAAGTTGTGGAAGCTTCATCACTGGAAACTTTCAAGAAGAAACTAGACTGCCATCAGAAATAGTGTAGGGTCTCCTGCTTGGGTAGGGGGTTGGACTAGATGACCTACATGTTCATTTCCAACTCTGTTATTTTGTTAAAGTGTCATTGCTATTGCTACCTATATATATCAATTTCAATCTATAGAGACTATAGCAAAAAAGGAAACCTCACACTGACTTTAGTTTTGCATTTATGCACTAAATTTATTCTATTCTTCAATTTTACTTACTTATTTTAGTAAAAACAAATCTTAGGCACAATGCCAATCCCTTTATTTTGGGTGTGGGAAGGGATGTTTTTTTAACTACACACAAAACAGTAACAAAGCACAATCAGTCTGACTGGTGGTTTTTGTTTTTGTTTTAATGCTAATTGTGTATGACTTAGTTTTTCTCCCGTATGCTGAAGAGCAATTTATTCCTTCCAATTTGTGGGGATGATCTTGTTTTTCCACACTTCTTTAGATGCTGTTTTGTTAGCATAATTAATGTAATTGCATCAAATTATGCAATTACTGAAAATACATGTAATTGGTAATTATAATGTGTAATTACATAATTCAGATGTTTACTGATGTAAAAAAAAAAAATCTCACGAAGCTTCAAGAAGGTAAGATTAAAACAGGCATGTATTCCGTGCCATTTGAGTAGTTTGGGTTTTTTTAGGTTGCTTTATTTTTTGATAAGCAACTCCAGATACACATGTTTCAGGCACACCCCAAAAGCAAATCAATTTACATTAAAAAAAAAAACCTAATTGCTACAAAAATGAGACTTCTAAAAGCATGTTAATAATTTAATTATAGAAATATTTTCCATATATATTATTTTATCTCTTTCTTGTGAAAAGAGCACTAATGGATGATGTCTGTAATCAAAGAGCTAAATCTTTCATTGACAAATGAAACAAACCAAAAAAATATGCTCTGATATTTAGTTACTAGAATGAAGTAACAGAAATATTGGAAAAATAATCAGATTTCTGATTGGTACTGTTGGAAGAAATATCGTAGACCCAAGTCAAGGTTCACCCCTCTTTCTGTGACCTTTGTACCTCCGACGAACCTTCGATGGTTTAATGGTGAACAGAACATGGGTTTGAAGTTCTGGGTAGCTGACCACATAGAATGGAGAGTCAGTGTTATTTAAACCCTCTCTTGGGCTTTGAACTTGAGATTCCTGTTGCTGTGGCAAGGGCATGTATCCTATTGGTTGCTATAGGGGGTCATGTGCAAATCCTAGGAGTTTGTCTAAGATAAATTTATTTGAACTGTGCTGGGTGATGTAATGTAGGGGCTTGGTTGTGCCACGTTGTGCTATGTTGCTGCTAGATGGATAAAGGGCTAATCATATTATGTCCTGAGGGTCATATCTTAATCCTATCAGCCTGGAGCTGGGGTCTTTTGTTTTCTAGATAGGCTGGCACCAACATAGCTGCTGGGGGCAGGGAGCAGTGCATGAGTTTCTGTTTCCTTTAAGATTTTTATTTCTCTTTTAAGGGAAATATTCTGCCTTTTTAATATTTCCTAGAATATTTCATTCTTCTAAGAGGGGTGAGTGCTAACTTTCTTCAGTGCCGAGATAAGAAAGCAACTTTGACTCAGTGTTTATGGCACCTGGTTGGAGATCATGAATTCTAGTCCTATCTTAGGGACAAAAGTTGACCTTGGGCTGGTCACTTTTTCATAGCCCTAAGAAGATAGCACTGGTAAACCACTTTCAAAATCTTGCTATGAAAATTGCAAGGACTAGTGCAGAGTTACCCAGAATAAAGATTGACTTAAAGATAGACATACACACACATACACACCCACACACTGCACATATGCCCTATGTCCTTTTGTGTTCAAAAACCATTTTGGGACGCTAAAAGTAAATCACATTAATTTTAAAACCAACTCAAGCAACTCAAGCCAATGTTAAAAGTAAATCAACTCATTTTCACTAAATCTGAACCCACCATTAGTAATTAAAGTTCAATTCCATTTGCCTTACTTTACCCAGTTAATATAAAGATTACAAAGTTAAGTCAGCACAAATGGGGGAAACTTTCCCGACTTAAAAGAAAAACATTAAGTATTCCCCTTTTAATGCCATTTTAATGCTATCACTTGAATGGTGTTGACTAGCTCCATTCAAGAACATCTAAAACATGAGAGATACTAATCTAGTTTCTTCCACCAAGTCAGTTCCCCATAAGGATTGCTGTTATAGACACAATATATTAACATTAGCACAGTCTTCTCTTTATTAAACCTGTAGCACATTATTGTGTATTGAATTGCACTTTAAATATGATAGCCTATTAGACAGAGTGCACTCTAAAAGGTAGATGTGTTCAGGAAAAAAACTCTAAATGGATAATAAAGGTTGAAAAACAGGAATAATGGAAGATAATTTTCAGAGTTTGAAGAAAAATGAACAAATATATAGTTCTTTTACAAGTACTGCAACCAAATGAGCTCCTAAAAAGCTGTGGTTGGCAACCATAGCTCAGCCTAGGAATTTTAAAGGGTTTTAAAGGATTTATAATTTTACTCTGTTTAGTGGCACTTCACCTTTTGCTTTATTCTTTGTGACTAGAGGAAGAGATGATTTGTCTAGATCTAAGAATAGAAGAGTCTTTTGGTAAGGACAGGTTGACAATTGGGTTGTCCTCATGGTAGGTGTTAAGGACTATGACAGTGGCTTGGCTAGAAGAACCTGGCAAACAGAGAATGGTGGTAATGAAAATGATTGAGCAGATCCTAGCTGTAATTACCTATTAATCCTGGATCCTCCTATATCACAGAAAATATTAAACTTCATGGTGATAAGTTAGCACTTACAGGCTGTTGTATAATGAATCCCTTTCACTTTCTTAATGATACTCTTTCTTTCTTTCTTTCTTTCTTTCTTTCTTTCTTTCTTTCTTTCTTTCTTTTCTTCCTTTCTTCCTTTTTCTTTCCTGTCTGATTACGTTAGCAAATAACTCAAGGCAGAGAACGTATCCAACACATCTTCCTCCTCTTATTTTCCCTACAACAACTCCTAAGGTGGGTAGGGCTGAGAGAGAATGACCCAAGGCAACCTAATTGGATTTTATGGCTAAGGTAGAACTAGAATTCCCACTCCTGCTTTCTAGCTTTGTGGCTTAACCACTAGATCTTAATTTCTTAAGTAAAAAAAAAAATCTCTTAATTCTATGGTTCTTCGTGAGTGAGTAGAGTAAGACAGAACAGAACAGAATAGAATAGTAGAATTCAAAAGGACCTTGGACATCTTCCAGTTCAACTCCTTGAAAACTTCCAGTGCTGGAGCATTCACGACTACAGAAGGATGACAGAAGTATTGATGGTTTAAGGGAATTCTGAATTATTTTTTTATAAAAAAAAATGGAAGATAAGATCTCTCTGTGGACCACTTATATTAAATTGATTGTACAGTTTTCAATTATGAACTGCAACAGTTTAAGTTACCCCTAGATGGTGTGAAAGAGCTACAGCACAGAAAGTTCTACTCTTTTGTTGCCCTCTAGTGATCGTCTGGATTGTTGCAGGCCAGATCTGGTGAACTATATGTAAATACCATGCCTATGTCAAACTCACCCACTGGGGAAACTTCTCTGCAGATGTATATTTACAATAGCCTTTCTGAAGCAGAATACTTTTGAAATTTGTTCTCTAAACCCAATCTGTCTGTTTTAGTTTTCTTATGGCTGAATTGTTCAAGGGGAGATGACCCCACACTAGCAGATCTGAGTGAATTACCTTAAATATTTAACCTCTTAGGTAGTTCTGTACTGAAAACACATTTGTGAACTAAGCATGAATGGGATTTGACTTTACTTTTAAAAGCTCAACAAAGCAGTGGGAAACATCTGTAACTGAAAATCCATCTTTCAGCCTATAATTTTGAGCCTCAAGGATCAAATTCAGTCACACCCAAAATTTGATCACATCATTCCAGATATTTCTGCCTAGAAAGATAATTAATATATTTGTAATACTTAATCCAGCGTGGGTATCCTGGAGTCTCAAAGTTTGGTGAGACTTTATATCACCTCCAAACAGCTTTTGAGCACAATTGCTACAAATTTCATGATTTCCTACCATTGTCAACATGCACAACTGTTTCATAAGCCTTTTCCCAAAGTTAAGTTTGTCTTCCTAGCCATTAAAAGCTGCACAAATTTCTAGCACAAATGAGCTAAAAGAAGAAAATTTCTCTTTTCAGACTATCCAAATTGTTCTCAGGTGGGAGCAATTGAAAAGGGTTGATCAGGTACGTTTTCTCCAACCAAATCTAAAGTTCTTGCCACAAACTAGGTATTTATTATATCATATGTTTCTCTCTTGACAAAAACCAGCAGATTCCTGCAATGGACAGGTGGTTGGATTAATTTTTTTAAGTTTTTTAAGGTCACATTCAATTCTTATATCCTATGATTCTATGATTGATAGCACCATAGCTAACACCTTCCTGTTCAAGAAAATTGAGTGCACATTAATATCTTTGTTCCCCTCTTGCAGGACAACACTTGATTAATATGAATGAAATTAGTTATGATAAATCAATAATATTGGGGGTGATTTATAATTCACTCAGATCTTGGCAGTGTTAATTACAAGGCACCCTATTGCTTCATCCTAATTTATTAATGTTAGTGTACCTGGCAACAAAGAGATAAGGGAAATTGTAACTTTGCTGCTATCCAGTGACAGACTTCAATCCCGATATGAAAGCCCTAATTTAATGTGAGATCTAATTTCACCTCACACCTTACAATCCATGAAAAATTGTCTTTCTTATTAATGCTTGGAATACTGTGATGATTTTTGTTTAATTCAATAACTGAAGAAACTAAAGATTAGTAAGCTACATGCAGTACCTAACCCTATGCATGCTCTTTCCCAATCATTAATTTTACAAAAGTTGTCGTGCTTGAACTTCATAGCCAGACGTTCATTTCAAAGGATCAAATGGTTTAGTGCAATTTGTGCTACTTATGGTCTATTAAATAATCCACAACTCACTGGGATTGGAATATATATTTAGCTAAGTTTAGATACTAAAGTGGATAAATTCACATACCAAGGTAAAATAAAACCAAGTTATGGCTTACTGCTATACATGGACTAACACATTAAAGTGGAGACTTCACTCAATTCTAGATCAGCTTCTTGTTGGTTAACTATCCAACCATACTCAAGATTTACAGATCTTAGAGATAATCAGAGTTGGCAGGGACCTTGTAGGTCATCTAGTCCACCCCCCCAACCAAGTGGGAGACCCTACACCATTTCAGACAAATGGCAGTCCAATCTCTTCTTGAAAGTCTCAACTGATGGTGCTCCCACAACTTCCGAGTGCAAGCTGTTCCATGGGTTGATTGTTCTCACTGTCAGAAAGTTTCTCCTTGTTTCCAGGTCAAATCTCTCCTTGTTCAGTTTCCATCCATTATTCCTTGTCTGGCCTTCGAGCTTTAGAAATAGCTTGAACCCCTTCCTCCTGTGCAGCCCCCCAATCCTGATCCCGCTGTCTTTCTTCCCTAGACTAGCCAAGCCAGTTCCTGAAACCGTTCATTGTATGTTTTAGCCTCTGTCCCTAATCATCCTGGTTGTTCTTTTCTGTATATTTCTCGAGTCTCAAATCTTTTTTTATAATGTGGTGACCAAAACTGGATGCAGTGCTCTAGTGTGGTCTTCGAAGGCTTTAACGAGTGGTATTAGTACTTCAGATCTTGACTGTATCCCTCGTATACAATTTAGATTGCATTAACTTTTTGGTGGCGGCTGCACACTGTCTTGCTCATATTTGGCTGGTTGTCCACTAAGACTCCAAGTCCCTCTCACAGTTACTGCTATTGAGCCTGGTTTCACCTAGTCTATATGTGTAATTTTTTTTTCTGCCTAAGTGTAGACTTGACTTTTCTTATTGAATTTCATTTTATTAGATATGCCTAGTGTTCTAGTCTGTCACGATCCATCTGGATCTTGAGCTGATCTTCTTGGGTGTCAGCTATTCCTGCAGCTTAGTAATACCTGCAAATTTGGAAGTTCTCCCTTCTATTCCCTCATCTAAGTCTTAATAAGATATTGAAGAGTACTGGGCTAGATGAACCTTGTGGCACCACTGCTTACTTCCCTCCATGTAGACTTAGACCATTAAGGTCTAATGTGTGAGTTATAGTAGGTTTGCCAGCCAGTTGCAAATCCATCTAGTGGTGGTGCTATCTATTCCACTTTTTTCTAGCTTACTAAGAAGTAGGTTGTGGTCTACTTATATCGAATGCCTTGCTGAAATCTAAATATATTAAGTCCACAGTATTTTGCTGGTCTACTAATTAGTCACTGTGTAAGAATGAAAATAGATTGGTTTGGCATGATCTTGTTTAACAAACCCATGCTGATGTAGTTTTAGTTAACTTGTTTCTAGATGTTGGCAGATTTTCTGTTTTTATTATCTTTCTCGGTATTTTCCCGTGTATGATGTTAGGCTGACTGGTCTATAGTTTCCTGGTCTGTTTTTTTTTTTTTCCTTTTTGAAGATGGAACCACATTAGCTCTTTTCCAGTCCTCTGGTAGTTCCCGGTGCTCCAAGTTTTTGAAAGATATGGTGCAGTGGTTCTGAGATACTCCGCACCTCTTTAAAACTCTGGGATGTAATCCATTCAGGTGTGATTTGTTTTCACCGCAATATCAGACAGTATTCTCTGAACTATTTTTTTGCTATTTAACTTTATTTCTGATCTGTTTTGTAGGGTATGTTTTTTGTGTTGAACTATAGTTTTTTTTGTGTGAAGACATGATGCAAAGAATGAGTTAGCAGTTCTGCTTTCTCTCTGTTGCCTGTTACTTCCTTGCCATCTTCTCTCTTTAGTGGACTGACTGTTTCCTTGTTTTTTTTTCTTGTTATTTATGTAAGAGAAAGCCTCTCATTTTGAAAATAATTCTGTTTCATAAAAAGCACCTTTCTACAAGGTTGTAGCTGACATGGATTCAGAAGATACACATCTCATTCAGGGAATCCCTGGTAAGATTTTCATTTGAAGTAAGAAGCAAAGTTGGGAACCAAAAACCTCATCAAAATAGCCTCCAGATCCATTTATCACTCTCATATGAGCTAGACCTGTAACTCCTGAGAAAGAATGCATTGCTAATTATCAAACTACAAATGTTAATGAGAATGGTGTTTTAAAAATTCACAGGATGATTTACTAACTCTACATAATTTAACTGCAGATTTAGCAGGGCCATGGCAATCAGTTATGAAGTCTTCACTTCTTGGATCTCAGCCAAGTGCTAAAAATTCCCCTGGCTGGAAAGACATTTTCCTCATAAGCTGTCCTTAAAACACAGCACTATTTGTAATTTAAGAGAGACTTTTTTAAAGTTATGGACATATGCAAGCAATAGAATGATGGGAAGAACTTTGATATGGTAAAGTAATGAATTGTGCATGTTGTTTTATGTCATTGCTATATTCGTCAAGAGACTACAATGCAATTGCAGAGTAGAACTTTGGCTGTTCTAGGAAAGGCTCATGCATTTCCCATGATGCACCACAAGAAGGTGAGCTGGCTTCACACCAGAAGAAAGACAAGTGGCTCTCCTTGCAGTGTCACCCAAGCCCTCCTCCCTCCCAAGAGTTACCTTGCAATTGGGCACACAGGGAAGGCTCAGATGGTAGAATTCTGACTGACTGCATGGAGCATGAGCTCATTCCCCCCACCGAAGTGGCATCTATTTTATCTATTTGCACAGAACATGCTTTAAACTATTAGGTGGACAGAAGCTGAGGCAAGTGATGGGAGCTCATCCCAACACGCAGTGCTGGAAACCATCTCCAGTGTCTTTAATCCACTGAGCCACCATGCCTCTTTTCACGCAGATTGAAAAATTGCATGAAAATTTGAAGGACATTATTCCCAAGCTCGGTGCATTTTCTTCTCATTATTATCTTTGTTAATAAATTATGCAGAAAATTATTGCTATTTGAATACTAGCCCTTCTTTCCTTCTATGGAACTATGTTTAACATTTCTTCAGGTAATATATAGTCCTGTTCCCTGCTTTCTCTACTTTCAAAAAAGATCTTGAACAGAGAAGATAGCCAGACCTTTAAACATTCATGGTCTCAGGGATTCAAAATAATTTTACTGCTCTTATTTTTATCTTTCCCACCTTATTTTATTACCAGCCCATTGAATTTTAATGTAATTTGAAATAATAGTAGGAACACAATTCCCCTCTCTTTCTAGTGATGTCCCATCGGTCCACTAGAAACACTTGGCACAATGGCTCTGTAAAATGGTTTCACACCACTGGAATGATATGTTGCTTAGATAGTCTACAAGATTTTATAAAACTACCGTATGATAAAATATGTATGGAGTTAAAACATGTATGATTGTGAAGATTCTAATGAAACTTCTAATGAAGATGCTAAAAGGTTTCCTCTAGGTGTTTTGGATGTCAACTCCCAGAATCTCTTGCACTGGCCATGCAAGCTGAGGTTAGCACATATATATGTATTTAGAGGGCATTATCCCCCCTGCTTTGTTCTAATGCTGAGATACTTTCTAAAAGTGGGCAAATGTCCCCCCCCCTCAAAAGAGAGGAACATGATGGACAAATCTAAGAGAAAATTAAAAAATATCCATACATATTACCCAACTGATTTTCTCTGATGTAATGAATTCCTTGCCTGGATATCTGCCTTGCTCTCCCCTTGTAATAATCTCAGCTGCACCTTGTTGGATGAGACAGCTTATGTATGAGAGAAGAAAAGAAACTTCTTTAGATAGATGCTCTCTCAGGGTTTCAGGTTATCTGGAAATCCTGATGACAGGCCTGCAGAAGAGCTTTTCTTTAAATAAAATGCTTAATGTAAAAAAAAAATATGTCAGCCATAACAAGAAAGCAGCTTTGTTTTTGGTTACCCTTGTGGATTTTGTTGCTGAGCAGAAGTCCCAGGTCAAAGAAATTATTGCAACTGAATTAACTACATATATGAACGGGAAGTCTCACTGGGAGACTTAGTTCCTGATATTGGGGAAATTGTGATATTCCTGCAGAAGATCAACTAGTTTGTGAACAAGGGCAAGATTAATAGAGTGACCTAGTCTACAATAAAGAAGTTACATAACATAGCTCCATTTCATTCTAACATAGTTCTTTGTAACCTCTATGTGTATTTTTACTCTTAAGCAATCTACTTTATTAGAAGAATTTATGATGCTGAGTTCATAGAGCAAAGAGAATGATTCATTAAAGTTAGTGACTGGTGGGTTGATACATTGCATAAATCCATAATGCAGTTAGATCTGTTTTGACTTATGTGTGGGATACATATAACCACTAAAGTCAGTGACTGGTAACTTCATACATTGCAAAAATGCATAAGGTGGTTGGGTTTATTTTAACTTGGGCAGAGTGCACATAGGATAAATGGAGTCACCATAGGTTATTGAGCAAAACATGGTGAAGATAAAGATAACATATTAGAAGCGTGAGTATCATAGAAGCTACAGCAGGGGTATGTTATTTATTACAAAGAAAGTGAATTTTAGGATGGTTACTCAATATTCTTGGGAACAGGATTCATCTTATCACTATGATAAGTCCTGTTTTTAATTGATAGTATCGGTATGTTATATTTGTGGAGAGAGGGGGGGGGAGAGGAACCAACCAAAAGAATCACATGATTGAATTCCAGCCAAGGACCTAGGAAGTAGTGTCACAAAATAAAACATATGCCTAGAAAAATAAGGGTTGTATCTTTGTTGTATCTTTGTTTCATAGAAGATATTCTGGGAGTTGAAGTCCACAAGTCTTAAAGCTGTCAAGTTTGAAAACCCCTGCCTTAATGCCAACATTTAATCAATTTTCCCCCTACTTCACCTTTCTTTTCAACTTCAGCACATATATCTAGGTATTTTTATTTTCTTCTACGGACAATTTTTTTTCAAATTGTACCTGTTAATTTTGTCTCCTCCTCTTATTCTGGAATCTTGCAAAAGTTTTAACTTTATTCTCACTTTCTTCCCTTGCCATATATATTTCAACACAATTTTATTTAAGTCTTCAAAATAATATTTTCCAAGCCTAACTGGAATTGTTTGGAACAAATATAAAGTTCTGGTTAGTATATTCATTTTGATTGTTGATATTCTCCCTATTAATGACAGTTGTAAATTTTCCCATTTTGCCAAATCTAGCGCTATCTGCTGCTTCAGTTTGATATAGTTATTCTCTTTTAGTGTACTGCATCTTGCTGTCAAATGTATCCCAAAATACCTGATCTTATTTGTGATCTGAATTTTCAATACATCTGCCAGTTCTTCCTTTTGTCTTGATAGCATATTCTTTGTCAAGATCTTTGTTTTATCTTTATTTTCAAACCAGCCACCTTTCCATATACCTCTATCTTTTCTATCAATAGTATTTAAGTAAGAATTCAATTTGAATTATTTTCTTTGAAAAAATGCTTCAAATCATCCATGTATAATGAATGAAGTATTTTCTACCTTGCTTTGAGCATTTGTACCCAAAATTGTTTTATCCAAAACACTGAGAGTCAAAAACAAAACAAAACAAAAACAATGGAGCCAATGAATCTCCTTGAAAATTTCCTGTCCTGAAATTTACGTATCTATTTGCTATCAAAGTTATTTGCCATGTCTTCATCACCTTTTTTATAAAAATTCTGGATGCTTGCACAAATGCCAAATATTTCTTAAACCACTCTATGACAGGATTCTATACAGAACAGTATCAAACAAATTTCTATAATTAACACAAGGTACTTGTGAGGGTTTTTAGTATTATTTTATCAAACAGCAATTAATCTTGCTATTTGCCCTTGCTATTTTGTTTATTGATGGAATGAATATCACACTCATTAGATTAGATATTTTTTCATTGCTTTAGGTTCTAATCTAAAATCTAGGATTCATTCATTCATCATCATGATCAACTTATTACCACCTGTCTATTTTGTCCATAAAGCATTGGTGACTGAATACAATTAAAATGCAAATTATAAAACATAAAAATAAATACAGTGTACTTAAAATCAGAGGTATAATTACTTTGTAATCGTTATTGTAAAAATTATAGGTGATAAATGCTTGGCAAAAGGCCTTCCTTCCTTCCTCCCTCCTTTCCTCCTTCCTATTCTCCTTCTTTCCTTTCCTCCTTCCTTTCCTCCTTTCTTCCTTTCCTAGTTTCCTTTCTCCTTCCCTTCTTCCTTTCCTCCTTTCCAAGTTTCCTTCCTCCTTCCCTCCTTTCCTCCTTCCTTCCTTTCCTACTATCCTTCCTTCCTTTTCACCCTGTTTTTGCATTTTGCTGAATATTAGAAAAGTAATATTTTTCTAATATTGTACTAAATATTAAATCTCCCAGAAGGAATGCAGGCATTCTCCTACATGCCAGATAGCCAGGTTTCTGGCAGCAGAGAAGGCTTTCAGAATGACCTCTCCATCTGATCATATTAACAGTGAGATGCGGTCTCTAAAATAATCAGGACCTGAGCCATTTGGAGCTTCAAGAGTCAACAGCACCCTCTTTACATGGTGTCAGATAAGCAAATCCCACCCAAAGAAAATCTTTCAGTTCAGGACATCATGCCTCCAATAGAGGAGAATGTCATGTTATCATTTAATACTTAAATAGCTTTACATTAAAAATAAAACAAAAGAGAGTTCTGATGCAAGTGACAAAATGTAGTTGGAGATGAATTTATCCAGGGGAAGCAAAACCTCTGGGTCATTACTTGAAGATATTAATTACATACCTTTGAATAGTGAGTAACTAAGGAGCTGGAAGTTAAAGTCAACTGCCAACAAATAAGTCATTTCCAAGGTGTTTAAAACTGTGGCAATTTATTTAAAGAATCATCATATTTTCTTCTTTTTCATGTTGGCACTCAGTCCTATTTTTCTATTCAAGGTCACAGGGCCACATCTCTCTCAGAACAATTAGGCTATAGAAGGGAATTGAAATTCCACTGTTTGAAAGTTTAATGTGTTTCTGTGTGTGTGTGTGTGTGTGTGTGTGTGTGTGTGTGCGCGCACACACAGAGAGACAGATACAGAACTTTTTTTATCTTTCTCTTTTGCTTTTGCATCCAGAAATAGAGACAAAATAAAATGCTACCCATCATTCTACTTGAACTCTTGAGAAGTGTCAAACCGAGCCTTTTCACTTCCTTTCACAGTTGAAAGAAGAGGTCAGAAAGGAGTCACTGATTTAACAATTCTCCAAGGAAAGTGGAAAGGGTCTGCTTTCAGGCATTAATGATTAGATAAACTTTAACTCAGTCATTGTGACAGCTGCCGATCACGAATGCTTACTTTGCCATTCCAGCCAAGGACAACAAAGGCACAGAAGGACTTGGAGGCACAGCTTATTGTATTATTTCCTCTAGAAAACTATCAAGACACACAGAGAGACACACTACAGACACACACAGATAGACACACCCATGTATAGATGCACACAAAGACACATATGTACAGACACACACATGTGACAAAGTATAATCTATGTATTCTGACCAAGGCTTCCCGAGACCATAATTCAGCACACACTTAGTTCAAACAACTCTTGTTTTATTTCAGCGCTGGGAATTATCTGCATTCCCAGCCCGCAATGAATCCCAAGCAGTCCCTCAAGATAAGACCCACCTTTATCTCCTTTGAATTGCTGCCAACAACCAAAGTGCTAGATTAACAGTTAAAAAGCCAACTGAAGTACAAAGTCCACACAGAGCTTCAAGATTTAATCTGGACAGAGTGAACAACTTTGCTTCCTGCAAAGGTTTCTCTACCTTTGCATTTCCTTTATACCTTAGGAGTGGGGCAGTCATCTCCAAGCCTTACTCCCAAGTCGCCCTTTTTGTCTTACCTACTCTTGCCTTCTAGCAGTTCTGCGCACATGCACGCTGGGAACAGGCTCCCCTTGTTCCTCTACCTTGCTGCTGCCAGACTGTGAAGGCTCCGGAGTCAGCACACAACTCCCAGATGGTCTTGGCCCCATCTCTGCATCAGATACAGGACCCACATCCGAGTCCTCCCCAGACTCCTGGACTGGTCCCTGCTCTTCCCCACTGTCCAATTCTGCTGCCATCTGCAGAGGCTGCCAGCAAACCACAACACTATGTCTATGTATCCTGCTTTGTTTCAAATAAGCATGAGACATTCTGCCAGCAATGTTGACTCCTCAATTACTTCTAAAATCAAATCAAAAAGAACCTGATGTCTTCTTCATCCTAAACCAGATTAAATTATTCACCTGGTTTGTGTTTATGAATTAATTCAAGGGATCCAATCTGAGTCTGTCATCAAGATCAGAGGTTTAGTCTTCCAAGTTTTCGGTCTCATGATGCAACCCATCCTCAGGGAACTTCTTACTCTGCAGAATGTGTTTGGAAGACTAAAGCTCTAGTCCTGGTGACCGTCTCAGATTGGATCCTACAACATGATATCCGTGTTCCAATATCTCAGGGGCTGCTACAAAGAAGAGGAGGCAAAGCTACGCTCCAAAGCTCCTGAGGGTAGGACAAGAAGAAATGGGTGGAAACTCATCAAGGAGAGAAGCAACCTAGAACTAAGGAGAAATTTCCTGATACTGAGAACAATTAATCAGTGGAACAACTTGCCTCCAGAAGTTGTAAATGCTCCAACACTGGAAGTTTTAAGAAGAGATTGGATAACCGTTTGTCTGAAGTGGTGTAGGGTTTCCTGCCTAAGAAGGGGGTTGGACTAAAAGACCTCCAAGGTCCCTTCCAACTCTTCTATTCTGTTCTGTTCTGTTCTGTTCTGTTCTGTTCTGTTCTGTTCCCTTCCCTTCCCTTCCCTTCCATCCCATCCCATCCCATCCCATCCTATTCTATTCTATACTTATTCTATTCCCTATTCTACTCTATTATATTCTATTCCTTATTCTATTCTATTTCAGTATTTTCTACTCCTTATTCTATTCTGCAATAGTCATCAGTGTGAAAATGGTCATGCCACTTTTTCAGTGCAATTGCAACTTGAAACAGTCAGTAGATGAACTCTTGTAAATCAAGGACTATGTGTAAATCAGCTACTATGTTCATTCCAGGTGTAATTCAAGGTATTAGTTATAATTTATAAACCTTTGATGGCTTCAGACCTGGATATATTCAAGACCACTATTCTAGATAGAATATGTCCATTCAGTGCTACAAAAAAATCCCTCAGGGTGTCCCAAATTATGGGAACATCCAGTAGGAAGGAGTTCCTTTTGTGCTGAACACCTTACTCCTAAGATGTGAGAAGCTCATTCGTAATTTTCTGAAAGCTTGGAAAAAATCAGAGTGTTTCAGAAGGCCTTCAACTGTTTAGTAACATTTTATTAGATTATAGAATAAAGCACAAAAAAAAAAAAGCAAAAGCAAACAGTAGCACACAGAGGGGAAGGGAAGGGGAAAAGAGAAGTGAGGAGGAGAGGAGGGAAAGACAAGAAAAAAATAGGCATTGACTTCTATCTCTCTCTTTTGCAGTAGAATCAAGCATTAACCTCGAACCTCAACTTTTTACTTTTCATAATAGTGTAAACTTGCTGTTTTTATAATAACAAATCAATCTAACCAGTAAAACCCCAAAACTCAAAGTTTCATTTTTTCCCCACCTCAGGCACAAAGTCCAGAAGTGATCTCCTTGTGTAGTAATAAAAGTACTTATATCTTTTTCTTAACAGCAGTGGCTCAATGGCTAAGATGCTGAGCTTGTCAATCAGAAAAGTCGACAGTTTGGCAGTTCGAATCCCTAGCTCCACATTATGGAGTGAGCTCCCGTTATTTGTCTCAGCTTCTGCCAAACTAGCAGTTTGAAAGCATGTAAAAAAATGCAAGTAGAAAAATAGGGACCATCTTTGGTGGGAAGTTAACAGCCTTCTGTGCACCTTCAACATTTAGCCATGCTGGTCACATGACCATGCAGACATCTTCAGACAGTGCTGGCTCTTCGGCTTTGAAACGGAGATAAGCACCATCCCCTAAAGCCAGAAATGAGTAGCATGTATGTGCGAGGAGAACCTTCATCTTTATCTATTCTTTTCTTGGATCAAAATGGTCAGTTTACCCATACCTGCCAACCCCATCAGCTTTCAGAAGGCCTTCTAACAACGCTGAGGTTTTGCACCATTGTTACTGCTTGGTACTGAGGTATGTTGTGAATGCATTGTGATATTGTTATTCTTGGGTTTAGTGCTAACTGTAAATGCCTGAATGTCAGTTAGCTTGAAGCAGCAAGGATGCCATTGCAAATCAATTAATAAATAATGAGCAAGCAGATGCTTTGCAGAAACCACAGCAGGACAAACTTTCTCAGAAATTGATAGGGATGGTTGAGAGATTCATTAATTTCACATTTTATGAGGACAGTATGTCACTGGTGTTTCCGTGAACCACTACTGTTTTTTTGCAATGCAATTCGTAAAGCAGTTGTTTATTTTTTAATAAAATGCATCCTGAAGACTGCATGCATTAAAGATAGAAAATGCATGTAGACATTTCTGAATGCATAGGCTTCAATATCAGCATTTTATGAGATGTGCCTCAGATTAAATATCTAAATTGAGATGTCCTTTATATAGTTGACCTCTTTCAAAACCTTTTAACTTTGTGGCTAATTCCAGTTTATTTTTCAGACCATGCTTAGGACACATGGAATATACTTTGAAGTATATATATATGAAGTAAATTTCAGTTCAAAATAAAAAAAGAGAATTATGACAAAATGTTTAGCAGTTATGGGGACTAGATTACAATCAAGATCTCTAGGTTACAGATTTATAATTAAATACACTAGTTGAATAGAAGTTCTTCTATCTGCACATTCATTCACTCCCCACTCACCAAGTCAAATCTCGATTTAGAACCTTTTCTTCAACTGAATAATCCAAGCTTTATATCATACTAGAAACATCCCGAACTTGGCTTCCATGCTATTTTTACTGCTATTTTTTAGATTTATATCCTGCCTAAGACCGGACTAGAACTCACTGTCTTCTGACAATTGGCTTTCATCCCTAAAGTGTGTAAAAAGTTAGCACCCACCCTTTTCCTAGTAGAATGAAATATTTTGAGGAATATTAAAAAAAGGCAGGATAAAATATTTCCCCTAAAAGAGAAATAAAAATCTTAAGGGAGACAGAAATTCAGTCCCAGATCCATCCCCCCAGCAGATATTTTGTGTCCATTAAAGACTGGGCCATACTATCTACAAAATGAAAGACCTTCAGTTTCAGAGTGATGGGATTAAGGCATGACCCTCCAGGACATCATAGGATTAACCCACTAGCAGCTGAGCTCACTACATTGCACAATCTCCTAAGGACATTGTATCAGAGTCCAAGCTTCAAACAAACTTATCTCAGACAAACTGATCCCACATGGCCTCATGGGAGTCTGACAACAGCACAGGAACAGGAAGCTCATGTTCAAAGCCCAAGAGAAGGTATAAAAGCCACCCTTTCTCTCAACTCCATGTGGTCAGCTGCCCAGAACCACCCAAGTGTTTCTTCATCAGTAAATGGGCTCTCTTTCCAATCAGCCTCCAGCCCCCATTTTGTCTCCAGTGCCTTTCTCCCAGCTTGGAACTGAACCAGATGGATATTTCTTCCAACAAGTGGGACTAGAACTCCCAGTCTCCCAGTTTTTAATCCAATGCATTACCCACTAGACCAAGCTGGCTCTCACAGTATTTTGATCCATTCAGTAAACTAGTTCTGACATTTTATATCATCTTCAGTTTCAAGACCAGTTTTGGAAGTATCCTGCATGGAACACATTACAATAGATGGCTTTTGGAGATTATCTGAGAATAAATCACTGTGGCCAAGCTAATCTTATTTGAGAACAGCCAGAGAAACAAATTAGCTGGAACTTCTACTTATAGAAGTCACCCAGGCCTCCACTGATAACTGTTTGGATAGGCTGACCTGTTGGTGCAATCATAAACATTACAATTAGAAATGAGCCACAGCACAGAAGAAACCATCCTCACCCATGAAAAAAAAGGCATATAGCCAAATATAAGACAGGAGTTTCCTCTCCTTCCCAGCCAGACACTAATTAAATACAGCTGAACACACAGAAAAGAGGAAGGGAAAAAAGCCCAATTAATTAATTGGCAACCTGCTGACACTATAATTAAGTTATGAAAATGCAACTCCCTTTCTACTCAATGTTGAAAATTAGTCAATTACATTTATTGGGAAAGTTTACTTGGCATCTTTACTGCAAACTATAAGGGACAAGATAATTCCACATATTTTTGCTTTTTGGGGGGAAGAGGCAATGGGATGGAGGAGAAAATGGCAGAATTCCCTTGTCATGCTTCGGTAGAAAACCTTGAGACTGTGCTGCAGAGGAAAAGTTTCATAGAGACAGAGGCCTGTTTTGAACCATGTCCAATGTAAAAATGGTCCTTTTAACCAGGATATCTTGTTGATTGCATTTTAATCCTGGATGATTAAAAAATTGTTTCTTTGTCTCTCACACCCAGCTGAGAATGAACCAAACTTCATAACAGTGATGCCTGCTTTGAAATTCAGCTCCCTGTAAGATTTTTGTGATCCTGGCCATAGATGATTCTGCATGCTTTTGCCTCTCTTTTCAATGATAAGTGAGGATAAAAATTAGCTAGAGTAGCTGATTGTTGAATGTGCTATTAGCTAATAAGTCAATGTTTAGTTCTTCTCCAAAACCACTGAAGTCTAGTTAATCTGAGATATTTAATTGACATTAAACCCTGAGGAAAACCCTTCCAGTTGTATTTAGACAAGATTTGGAACATTCTAAGAAATTAGTAGAGAGGTTAATCGGATTCTTAAAATGCTTTAGATATTTTACTCATCCATTATTGCTTTGTAACTGCTAGAATATATTTAGAGAGCCAGTTCAGTGCAGATGTTAAGGCACCAGGCTAGAAATTCTGAGTTCTAAGCTGACTTTAGGCACAAAGCCAGCTGGCTGACCTTGGGCCAATCGCTGTTTCTCAGCCGAGGAAACAGACATTTCCAAAATCTTGCCAAGAAAACTGTTTTAGGCAATTGCCACTAGTCAAGACTGAGATTTGGACACATTATGAGAAGAACCAGCTCCCTTGATACATCAGCAATGCTGGGAAAGGTGGAAAGAAAGAGAAAAAAAGTCAACAACAGTTGCAGTGGACCAGCTTGAAAACATGAATGTCTTGGTTGAACAGATCTTTCTGAAGAAGTCCTATCTATATGGTTGCTAAGGATGGCACATCAGTAATGAATCAAAGCATGCAAGAAAAATGGTGTGAACTCCCTCCAAACAAAATATTACTTGAAAGTCACTGTAACCTTAGCAGTTTGATGAATACTTTTACCAAGAAACCTAATAATTCAAAAAATGCTGTAGCAGAGTCAAGCATAATAAGGCTTCAGGAAATCAATTAATGCTGGATGGGCATTAAGCTTTGATTATTTCAAGACTGATATTCATAATCTCATTTCTTCCTTTAGTCCTAAGGCTTCAAAATAGACTCAAGTAATTAAAAAGACGCAAGCAGTGATGCTGTCTACATATTCAGTTAAACTAATAATATTTAAAATTACCACCACTAACAAAATAGATTCAGTGTTTTTTCTTCTCAATCTTTTATCTGTTTGGAGAAGGATGAACAATGAAACAATTATAAACATTTTGTAAATTATACAGTTAAATAAACAAGACTATTTCTCACATTGACAATATACTGAGAAGAATGATGACAAGTCCAATTTTAAACTGAAAAAAGTTGGAAAGAACCAGCTCTTCCTATTACAGTCTTGCCAGAACCTGCCTCCTAAAACAAACTCTAACAATGGCTATTTCAGCTGGTAAATATTTTCAATGAAGAAAACTTCAGAGAACAATTTCTGGTCATAACTGCAAACTGCGTAAACAAAATGGAACAAGGAAAGAATTACATAGTTCTTTGGAGAAAAGACAAAAGAGAAAATGGATGTAGCAAAGATGTCTAGTCAGTCGCTTTTGTGTTTGGAACATCCAGCTAAAGGTCAAAACAAAATGTTCAGTTCTCAGACGTAGGGAGACAGGATTAGAAAATATTAACGCTGAGCCAAATTAACTAAAGTAAGACTCAAAAGTGAACCATTGCCTTCTGTTCCTGAACATTGCTTGTAGTTGAATCTATTTTCCCTTTCTGAGTTGACCTTTGTAGAAGTCGATTTTTTTTTCTTCTCATAGACTTTTTAGGTTGAGTGAGTCTAATGTCTTATGATGAGTCCTATGATTACTTGCTTTTTCTTTTCTTAAGGATAGATAATGTCCAACCCAGTTGATGTTGATGCTTAAGACAGAATTAGATCTCACTGTCTCCTGGTGATTGGCCTAAAGTCACCCAGCAAGCTCTCTGTCTGTCTAAAGTAGGACTAGAACTGACTATCTCCCAGTGAATGGGAGATCTGTCTTTTTCATGCTTAAAGTGGGACTAGAATTCACTATCTCCTGGTGATTGACACAAGTCCTCCATCTGGCTTTTATAGCTCAGATGGAACTAGAATTCCTCATCACCTAAGCCTGGTGCCTTAGCCACTTAGACCCAGACTGGCTCTTTGTATAAATTGGTCTTTCTGTAAAAGATGACCCTGCTGATTTTGTATCAATTTCCCATTCAACACCATTCTTGTTCTCACTCAAATTATTAAAAGGCCCTGACCAGTAAAATGCCCCCTTCCCATGATTCAAATTAATCTTGCTTTCAATTAAATTGAAATAGTTTAGCTGCCTTATAATGTGATGATTCCTGCAGACACATCCAAGGATTGGATACTGTTTCATTTGTTCTCCTGATCTTTTACTTCAGCCAAGCTTTCAACACCTCTGCATGAGACAACACTTAACATCTCATGAGTTTATACACATATGCTAATGATTGCTATTGCACACCTGTTTAGTCCTCCCCTGCTGTTCAGACCTCTCACAACTATGGTGTCAAAGCTGTTTACATTTTTCACCGTGGCACTTAAAGACCTCATCAAAATTATTTTTGCAGGGTTTTTTTTTTCCTCTTTTTGCTTTCAATATTTGGTCTTAGGTTCCATTGGCTCCGTGGAAAATCAATGAGCAGCGCATTACGTAGGGATGAGATTCTACAAAAGGAAAAAAAAGATGAATTCTTAAACAAGAAATTCACATGGAAAGCAAAACTCCTAGATGCTTTTTACAGGTGTTTAGTTTGATCAAGCAGGCTGGTCCTGGGTGGTTGGTTGAATAATTCAGAAGTGGACAATCTGAGATGTTTGATCTGATGAAAACAATCCCACCCATCATTGTGAAATGCTTCTTACAGAAAACAAAAAGAGATTAACAGGAAGATTGGGTTTAAACCTATGTGAGTATTATGAACTGGTCCAGGAAAGAAGATATCAGGAAGTACTAATTAATTTTATTATAAAGTTACATTAATATAATCTTGCAAGTCTAAAAGTGCATCTCTCCCCCTTTATAGTCCAAAGAAGTAGGGATGATCCCTACTGAGACTTTTGCCATGCCCCAATTCCTTTTGCAGACTCAGCATCCTCTTATCTAACGATTGTCTACTCTGCAGCTCTTCCTCCTGTCTCCCAAGGTCATTCTCATATATCGTTGCAACACTTCTGCAAGCTTGGTTTATTGTGCAAGCATATGATTTATTCAACAAGCCCTAACTAAATAAACCATGGCTTGCTATAATGTACACCCGAGGCCCAAAGAAGAGATTTCTTGGGGTCTGCGAGATAGCCTTGATGGATGATGAAAATTTTTGTGCTCAGAAACCATCCATTCTGTCCCAGTGAGATACTCAAAATATCACAACACAGAATATCAGCACAACACGGAAGTATCTCATCTGACACTTATGATTAGGATGATTAAAGGCCTAGAGACTACTATATATGAAGAACAGTTGCAAGAATTGGGTATGGCTAGTTTAGATAAAAGAAGGACTAGGGGTGACATGATAGCAGTTCTCCAGGATTTGAGTGGCTGTCAGGAAGAAGAGGGGGGTCAACTTATTTTCCAAAGCACCAGAAGGTAAAACAAGAAACAGTAGATGGAAGCTAATCAAAAAGAGAAGCAACCTGGAAATTAGGAGAAATTTCCTAACAGTGGGAACAATTAACCAGTGGAACCAGCTTCCTTTAGAAGTTGTGGGTGCTCCAACACTGGAGTTTTTTTAAGTGGACAGTCACTTGTCTGAAATAGCATAGGATCTCCAGCTTGAGCAGGGGGTTGGACTAGAAGACCTCCAGGGTCCCTTCCAGTTCTTTTCTAACTAGGTTTTCCTATAAATGGGTCTCTGCATGAGTGTAGAAGTCCTCCCTGGAGTGCAATTCTGTTTTGAAGGAATGTTTCATGTGAATTAAGCTTGAAGCAGATGAAGAGTTCTAAAAATCAATGTTCCTATTTAAAAAAAATAATAATTTTGATTCTTTACAGTTCCTTTATTATTATTATTTTTAGACCTCAATAATGATTGACAGCCTCACCACTGCAAATCTGTCCTTGAAGGAACAAGAGATCTCGCCCCGGCAGAGATATTGTTGGGCTTTTGTCTGATACCATTCGTTGCAGACGAGATACAAAAGGAGTTGTTGTCTTGCCTTGTTCCTGTTTTCTTTTATTCTCCCCACCCCTATTTTTTTTAATTGGCTCATCTTAATTCAACATCAGGTAGGAACCGAGGAGGGGTTGAAAGATGCTCTTTCATGATTTTGTAGAACCAGACAAACAAAGCCTGAAATCCTACTGTGCAGATAATTCAACAATCAATTGGAACCCAGCAGCTAATCGATGCAGAGTTTCATCAGTGATTATTTTCTGTATGGTCAGCCATCTGCAGCCTTTGAGTTACAATCCTATTGTCAATAAGAAACAGCTGGACATTGTCTAAAAAAGACCTGCAGGGAGAAGAGAGATGCAGCTTCCTTTTTTTCTAGGATGTGATCTGCACTGAGCTTTGAAGGCCATCTTCTCAAAAGTAGGCAGGACCGGATCAAAAACTAAACTAAAGGTCATTTCACTTTCTAATTTTATTTATTTATTTTTATTGCTGCCTATTCTCACACGGCGACTCAAGGAGGCTTACAGGATATAAAACCTCATGTAAAAACAATAAAACCAATAAGAGTCAGATAATAAATTAATATAATAAAAACATCCCCTGCCTTGGTGACAGCACATCACATGAGCCATTTGATGGGCTCCATCCTGCTCTGGGTTCCCTAGGCCCGCTGGAAGAATCAGGTCTTCAGCGCCTTCTGGAAGAGTAAAAAAGAGAGAGGGCCAGTCTAATATCTGGGGAGATGATGTTCCAAAGAGAGGGAGCCACCATGGAGAAGGCCCTTCTTCTGGGTTCCAATAGGTCACAGCTCCCTAGAGCCATGATGGAGAACCTATGACATGCATGCCAGAAGTGGCATGCAGAGCCCTCTCTGTGGGCATGTAAGCTGTCGCCCCAGCTCGGCTCCATCGTGCATTCGCACACATGCCTCCTGCCAGCCAGCTGGTCTTTGGATCTCTGCCATGCGTGCATGGGGGGTGTGGGGCATGCAGAAGGGCAGGGCACATGCATGGGAAATGTATGCATATTGCATTTTGGGGGTGCACACATGCACGCTTTGGGCATTTGGTGCTGAAAAGGTTAGCATCACTGCCCTAGGAGATGGGACCCACAATATTCCCTGCCTCCCCACTCTGATGGGTTGGATAGATGTGACCGGCAAGAGAAATTAGTGAAATGAAGTTAATATGACCCTCAAGTTGTGTTTAATCATTTTTGCCTTCAATTATATTAAAAATTGGGCTATGATGACTTGAGAGAGCAAACTATGGATATTCAACTGCTAGGTTATGAAGATGTACAGTATGCTTGGTTTGCAGAAGATAATGTCATAAGACATTATACCCAAACATTCATATATCAAAGGGACATCTGACTTTATAAAGGAAACATGCTCATCCTAGTTATCATTAGGTTTAGTCCCAAGTAGGTCAAACAAATATGCAGAACAGCACACCTATTTTTCATAGAATCATGGAATCATGGACTCATCATGGAATGATAGATCTGGAAGGAACCTTAGAGAGTTTTTAGTCTTTTCCCATCCCAGACAAATGGTTGTTCAATCTTTTCTAGAAAACCTCCAGCAACGGAGCACCCAAAACAGTGAGAGGCAACCTGCTGCACTGATTAATCATTCTCAGTTTCAGGAAATTCCTCCATAGTTCTTGGTTGGATCTCCCTTTAATGAGATTCCATCCATTGCTTCTTGTTCTCAGTGCTTTGAAGGATAAGTCAACCTCTTCTTCTCTGTTTTCAATTACATCATTTGCAAATAAATCATGGAAACAATGTTCATCATTATCATTGTCATCATCATCATCATCTCCTCATTAATCTAATTTCTAAAAAATGTCTTTATCAAATTAGATCACAAGAACTCTCTAGCAATGGGCATCCAGGACATGTATTCAGGGGTGGATTCAACCGGTGTTACTACCGGTTTGGTGAGAGTGCATTTTGTGTGTGCACATGCTACACATGTGTGTATACAGCATTTGCAAAAAAACATCAACAGTACCGTTCGGACAGCTGACAAGCACTATGTGCAGGTGCGCAACATTTGAAAATCCTCTTCTTTCCTGCTTTTTCAACCTCAGCTGTGCCACACAAAGCAGCTGAGGTTGAAAAAGCAGGGAAAAAAGGAAAGCCAAGAGCCTGGGCAGGCAGGCAGGCAAGTGGGCCAAACAGACAACCAAAAGGTCATCACAGCAAACCGTTTCTGTGTCTGCTGCTCTTCAGAGCTACCAGTTCGATAGAATTGAGCTGAACCAGTGGCATCTACTCTTCCACATATTGACCTCTAAAACAATTGAGAAGATGGGGTAGGATTGCTGATTTCAGGAAAATTTAGAAAGCATGGATCTGATAGGCATGGTGTACATAAATCAGAATCATAAATGAAATAATGGTGGAAATAGTTGCCAACTGTTTCCTTAACAGCAAGGACATATGGAGCATCATAACAGAGGGAGAGGCATCTTGTACAGCAACAAAATCATGTTGGCACTACAACATGAGCCAGAGTAAAAACTGCTAATTTCCTAATGAGTTTCCCAAAATTAACAAGATTTGTGCAGCATTTCTGTAAACCTGGCAGATGGAAAACTATAGTTTTGAAACATTTTGTCCTGTATTCACCACCCCCTTATGATTCTTCATTACAAACCAATACCTTGAAATGGGGGGTGGAAACTCTCAAATTAGAAACTGGGCCAAGTCTGATATCACAAAAATTGAATTATTTGAGAGATATGTCCTCTCACCTTTCAACTCTTTGACACCATCATCCTTTTGTCATTCTGAAAGCTGTTGTTGATGTAGAACTTAATAATCAGAAAAGGTGCCGTACAGTATTTCAGCTGGGACTATGTCAGAAAGCTAACAAGAGTTTTTAAACATTTGGGGATTGCATAGTTGTTGAGCATAGCCAGTTCTTCCTCAACAAAGTTCATGGAAGTAGTTATTGTGTGGGTGTGTTGGGAGAAAAGATCTTGACTTCGGCTGTCAATGCCCCTGTAGGAGTCTAACTGTTGGGGAAGATGAGCTGGAACAAGAGG
>BHFT01035091.1:0-62500 GCA_004320025.1 Laticauda laticaudata | reverse complement strand
TCCCACAAAAACAAAATCACCAGCTTCATCCACAAAACCCCTAAGACATAATACGAGACCTAGAAAGATCAACAGACCTATGGAACAGCTGTTCTGCCCTACATAAGAGGTACTAAAGACAAAAATCAGTAAGATACTACACAGGCATCACATCAAGACTGCCTTCAAAACAGAAAAAAAATAGCAGCCATCCTTAAAACCAAGACACAATTGCGCTGGAAAACAAGGCATATACGAAGTTTCCTGTACATCATGCCCGGCCACATACATTGGACAGACCAATAGAAGAATAAGTACCCACCTGGATGAAACAAAAAATGCAGTAAAAAGCTGGAACAACACCTCCTCACTAGTCCAACATATGAAAGCCACAGGTCATCGCATCAACTTCAATGGCACCAAAACCCTAGCCATACTAATAGAAAACCCCAGCCACAGAATTATCAGAGAAGCCATAGAGATTGAAAAAAAGACCTGAAAGCATGAATAGAAGAGATGATTCCACCAGACTGTAATCATTTGAAGCCTGCACTCTCAAACAGAAAGATCTCCACACCACAAGCCAGGCAAAACACCTGGGCACAAACAGACTCCTCTGATACCTCCAGCTCAAAACACCCCCCACCAGGCACCCAGATGAAACCTAGTTTCTTAATAGATAATAGCCATCCTTTCACGCGAAGCCAAGCTGCACTGAAAGCCTCCAATATAGGAACACAGTGTTGCCAGCTAATCAACGCCACAAAAACAGACAGAAGAAACCAGAAACACCAATCAAACAAACTCAAGTCCAATAAACCAGATCAAGACTCCCAACCAATCAGGATGAAGAAAAACCATCCTGGGACAACAGTAGGCTAGCCTCAAATTTAAAAACTAACGGCTGTGATAGCCTGACTCACAGACGAACTCAATACAGAAGCCTGATGATGGCAGATGAGATTCTGCTGAAATATATATTTATATATATACACATACATATACATACATGCCATCTGAATGCCAAGGAGAATGTATGTTTGCATACGATGCTGGACAGATTATATTTATTTTTATCCTTATCATGCTTGTGTGCTGATTATTTCCAGCAATTTATTTATTTGCTTGTTTGCTTCCTTCCTTAACTTTGTCAGTGGTAGAATGGTGAGGTGTCCTGAACCAAAATTGTTCTTGACATTTTGGTGACAGGAGAAAATCAGATCTATTTATTTGGAGCAACATAGAAACGGTGGAGGAGGGGGGGAGGTATTTCATCACAGTAACTATGAAATTCAAATGTTCCCATCCCTCAGCAGCATCTAGAGATCACTAAGCATCGCTGTACCAATTTTTAGCTTATTTTAAAACTAAATGAGAAAATATGCATGATATAGAAGCTAAGCGCTTCCTGTACCTGCATAGATTATGTGTAGATCGAGAAATTATGAAGTGATTGCTTTGGTGGCAGGTGAGGCCATGACAGTATGTAGAGTGATTTGCCAAATTTTGCCAGGTGCCATACTCTTTTGAAGACAAAAGCAAAGTCCACATATCTGGACAAGATGAGTTCTGGTTTTGAAACAAGGTCAAGGAGGCCATTTACACTTATGATTGAACAGACCTCTCTCAAAAGAAGGCAAGGAATATGACCCTGAACTATCTCTGTTTACCACAGAGTTCTTTCAGCAGTTTCAAGAATGTTCCACACCCATTTGCCCAATTCAGGTGACCTGAGTCAGATTAAAACCTCCAAGTGGCCTCAACGACTTTCAGAAAGAGTGCTAACGACTAGATGGCTGCAAATCTTTTCCATCCTCCATAATTCAATCAGAACTGAAGAAGTTTCTTGGACAATGAACAAGACATCTTCAAGAAAATAACAATCGTCCCGTTTGCCATTTGAAAATCATAGATGTTGAGTGATCCCACACTGGTTAAACAGGGCATAGGAATCATATAGGATTCCTAAGAGAATCGTTTTCGGACCTGTCTGTCGGATTTATTAACTCAGTATGGCTTGAGTAAAAAAACAGTCCTTATCTGGATTCGCAAAGATCTCAAGCCATGTCACAGCTGGCACTGGAGTGCAGAACAGGGACACACGCCGGATGAGCAAAACTGTTCCATCCGTATTGTCCGTGTCTCAAAAGGGGCAAAATTTGCAAATAACCGGAGCGGGATAACACGGATGCCGGGGACCGACGCAGGGTGGAATGCAAAGTCGGATGGCGGAATGGAAGCCGCAGCGGATGGAAGTGGGATGAGAGCAGCAATGGCCGCAAACTGCAGCGGCTGTCCGGGGGGTCCTCAGCGAAGCGGTCGCGGAACGGATGAAGCGGCATGCGACAGCGATGCAGCGGATGCACAGCGGATGAAGCGGCTGCCAGACAGCGGAAAGCCTAGCGGAATGCACAGCGGAAGCCTAATGGCTGGCCTGACGTTAATTGGTGCATGGCGGGGGGGGGATGCATTGTGTCAGCCCCGAGGAATATCAACGGAAGCTGCTTCCGGAAGCAGGTATCGCCATTCAGAGGAAAGACCTCCTGCTGGAAGGATTAGCTGCCTTGCCTGCCCTGCCCTGCATGTCCTGCCTGCAGCCTTGCTCACAGTCTTGCTGCAGCCTCCTGTCCAGCCTTGCTGCCAGCCTCCTGCCTGCAAGCCTTGCTTGCCACAGCCTGCCCTGCAAGCCCTTGCTGCCAGCCTGCCCTGCAAGCCTTGCTTGCAAGCCAGTCTGCCTGCCAGCTTTGCTGCCTGCCCTTCCTGCAAGCACTTGGTTCATGTCTGCCCTGCAGCCTTCCTGCCAGGCTTGGTGCCTGCTCCGCCAGCCTTGGTGCCTGCCTCCCTGCCAGCCTTCCTGGCAGGCTTGGTGCTTGCCCTGCCTTGCCAGCCTGCCTGCCAGCCTTGGTGGCCTGCTGCCTGCCAGCCTTCCTGCCAGCCTTACCCGGTGCCAGCCTCCCTGCCAACCTTCTACCAGCCTTTGGTTCCTGCCAGCCTCCCGGGCCGGCCAGCAACCCCACAACCATGGCGGAGCACAGAAGCAACAGCCATCTGCTGTCCTAGCCTAGCAAAGAGGAATCAGGGTGTCGCATCCCGCCCACTCGCGCACACATCAGCTTTCCTCTGGTTCTCCTGGGGCATTTTCTGCAGGCACGGCTCGCTCTTTTGGGGCTGGGAGCTTCTGCTGCTGTCTGCTTCTGGGGAGCTGATGACAAGCACTCCAGCACCAGCCACTCCACAGCACCTGCAGCCTTTCACACCCTGGGACTGAGCGACCAAGAGGAGTAACCAGAGACTCATTTTTGTTCTTGTTATGCTTGTTGTTAATAAAGTCCTATTTTATGATTCACATACTTGCTTCACATTCTTTGTTTTTAATAAAGTCTTGCTGGGAACTTTTAAGAAAATGATTTAACGCCTTTGCATGCTTGTGGGGATGGGTTAAGGAAGCTGTGGGATGGGCAGGGATACCTTTGGGATGGGTAATAGCTGTGGGTTAGATCAGAACCTCCAAGTGCAGCAATAGTGGGACTCGTATGGTCCACCCTCTCCCAGGTGCCACACCTGATCGGCCCTCTTTATTGCATCAATAAGTAATGGTAGATAATTATCGCACACAGTCCAACATAAAAACACAAACTCTTTAATTCAAAACGCCCTGTTCATTGTCGGCGCCACTCAAACAGGTACATGGCCCACTCTCATCTGTGTGATGAGACAGGCTGAAGGAGAGCATCCATCAAGCATCGGCCCCATCCTGCCTTGCCACTACCACTGCTCAGCTGGGGAGTTGCACCATTGTCTCAAGGAGGTTGCGCTGCTTTCTTCGCTTCATCGTGAGGCGTCTGTTTGGGCCATCCGCACATCCTCCAGTGTCTATCAGGTTTCACCTTGCGTCCATTTCCCCATCCATGTTCCCCCATTGCCTGTTGCTGGGAAGGCCACGAGCCTGTTCTGCAAAGGCTGGGTAGCGGGTTCGCCCTATGATGATGTGCAGGAGTTGCAAGCAAGCTTTCCATGCTCCTCCTCATGGTTCTCGTGGGCAATGCTGCATGGTGGAGAGAAGGTACCGTGGAACCTGTTGGCCAGGATGCCAAAGTGTTGTCCATCCGGTCCAACCGCTCTTAGCCCTTGGACAGCCTGTTCGTTGAAACATCCTCTCTTCATGGCGTGAGGAGTCTGGACAGTGTAGGCTTGCATGGGTAGGCTTGTGAGGGAGAGCGTCATTTCCCCACGATGAAGTAGGGCACATCTTGTTGTGTTCCCGTTGGTCAGGGGTTCTGGATCTGGGGAGCCCTCAACGATAGGTTTTCCTTCCAGCTCCTCCTTGAGGTGACTGGCGTTGTGAAATACCTGGGCATCTGATAGATGAGCCGCTGCCTGAACCCCATCGATGTAATGAACTTGGTAGTAAAGCATCGACCATTGTGGGCGAAAAAGGATGATGCTGAAGGAAGCCCTTGTAGTTGAAATAAGTTTCGGACCCCGACTGGCTGGAGCTTTGCAGGCCAACGTGCTTCCCCATCTATTGGCGTCCAACGGTGTGGCGGAAAGGCTTCCACCGTCTGATACCACTGCTTCTGGCAACTTTCTTGCGCCTTCTTCAGTGGAGTGGTAAGCTGGGAGGAAGCTCCTCCTTGTATTCTTCGCATGATAGCTCTGCACCACTTCTCTGACCACCAGTACTGATGGTAGTTGGATGGCACCCTCGCAGCCGTACTGCATGCTCTCGTAGGAAGTCCTGAGGCCTCAGGTTGGCACAGAGTGAGTGCCACCTTGAGCCCAGGTTTCGCAGGCTGGGCCAGAAGCTGGGTGGTTCTTGCCTTGGTTCAACCTGGGTGTTCCAGGCACTGCAACAACTTCATCAAAGCCATGTTGCTGGAGGCATCTCATGAAGTTCTGGATGCCGAAGTGTCTTCCGTTCCTTGACTCCCACCATTGTTGTACAGTCCGTCCCTGCTCCTTTCTGGCAAACCATCGTTCGGATCCAGACTCTTTTTTGGGTGGCTCTTTTCTTCTCCACAGTTACGAGTTCACATGACGCCTGCAGATGGCTTTGCACTGTTTGCAGAACGATGGTGGCTGCCGAAAAGGATTTGTTTAGACAATCACGGTGGACATGACTGGATTGCTGTGGAAGAGGAAGGGAGCCAGATGAAGGCTGCAGAGTCTGCACCGCAGGGCTGCTGTTTGAGAAGTGAGATGTGCAGGCGAGTTTGCTCCCCCTTTTTATTAGCAGTATAGGTTTCCCTTTGCATCCTCTAGGCATCCTCTAGGCATCCTCTATGACATCCTAATATCCGAGATAGCGTTTCCCCTCTGCGAACATTTTTTCTGGTCTATCTAAACGCTTTGTTTCCCGTTCTCATCCATGGGCATCACGTTCTGCATCCGTTTCCACTTACCCTGTCTCCTGCGTCTGGGTTGATGGAAGTTCTGCGGAGCGTAGCGGACGCCTACGTATATATGCGGGATGCATAACAGATGCGTAAAGGGATTTGCGTAGCGGATGCAGACGGACGACGTGGATACTGTTTCTGCTGCAAAAGTTTTTACGGACAGAGCCAAAACTTTTGGAAGCGGATGAAACGTCAATAAACGGATGCTGGACCAGATAAAAGAGGAAGCAAAACGCGGAGGCCAGTGAAGTACATCGCATTTCAAACGGATGGCACATTTTCAAACGGATGGCAAGGTTTTTTGTCTGTTTTACATCCTCTTTGCATCCGTTGGTTCACTGTGACATGGGCTGAATGATGGTAGCAATAGCATTTAGACTTAAATACCACTTTATGGTGCTTTACAGCCCTCTCTAAGCGGTTTACAGAGTTAGCATGTTGTCCCCAACAATTTGGGGTCCTCATTTTACCCACTTTGGAAGGATGGAAGGCTGAGTCATCCTTGAGCCTGGTGGGATTTAAACTGCCAAATTGGAGGCAGCTGGCAAGCAGCAGAAGTAACCTGCAGTACTGCACTTTAACCACTGCACCACCGTGACTCATAGTAACTCACAGCCTTATCACCCATTCATTTGGATTACTGAAATGTGCTGCCTATTGGGTTGCTTTGAAAGACCATCTAGAAGCTTTAGTTGATCCAGAATGCAACTGTCAGCCTTACCAAGTGGACCAGACCAGAACAGCTATATTAATAGAACCTTGCAAGTTCTTCTTTCTCAACCCCACCCCATGCACTGTACAGACCCTAAACTAGGTAGAGGGGTCCTTTCTCTTACCCTGCCCACATTTCTGCTGTGGCCTTAGCCTTTTATCTGTCTGCTCCTTTGCCAAGGTCATTCCCACATACCATAACATCAATAAGCTGTTTGTTGACTTTTATAAGCCAGCATGCAGTGGCTCAGTGATTAAAAACACTGAGTTTATCAGCTGGAAAGCTTGACAGCCCAGGTTCTAGACTCGAGTGTGCATGATGGGATGAGCTCCCATTCCTTGCCCCAGTTCCTGGCCACCTACCAGTTCTAAAGTATGCAAATCATCTTCATTTAAGAACCCCATAATCACTTGTGGGGTGGAATCTGGACAACTGAATGGAGCTAGTAGAGTGTTTTTAATGGCTGGATGCCCTTCCTGTTGCCAATGCAGAGTTTTGTTCAGCAGAAATATTCTCAGTGTGTCCAGAGAGAGAAATATCTGCCACTACCGAGGATCGAATTCACAGCCTTCTGATTGTGAGGCAAGAGCTCCACCTCTAGGCCACTGCACCACTCCTTTCTAAAGCATGCAAATGTGAACAGAAAATAGATACCCCTTTGTTTGGAAAATAATACATTCTGTGCACATTCTTAACATTTTGCCATGACTTTGCCATTGCCATTCCCAAGATGCAATAATGGACCAGAAATGGTCTTTGTACAATACTGGCTCCCTTGGCTAAGAAACAGAGAAGAGCACTGCCCTCTAAAATCAGAAACAATGGACAGGGGAAACCTTTACTTTTATAAGACAATGTGAGCATAAAATACCTGTTCTCTGCACCTTGAATTGGTTCCCCTTGTGCTTCTGAATATAATTAAAAGGGTTGGATTTAAATCCCAAATGGCTTGACCCCCAAAGTATTTGCAGGTCCATCTTCTCAGACATGTTTTGACACCTCCAATTTATATATCTCAGGAGAATGTACTCGTGTTCACCCACTGGCAAAATCTTCCTCCAGGAATCCTACCAGCTTCCACCCTGTTGGTTTTGCACAAGCTATTATTCTGGGGAGCATTGGAGGTTCCAGGTCTGGCCATTGATTTTATTGCTTCTGTAATTGTTTATACGTTAATTGCTGTCTTCTTATCTTCCTTTTGATTTAGTTGTGTATTATGGATGTTTTACTACATTACTTGTATTGTCATTTTTATTTTTATTTATTATGCTATTGAAGTTTTATTGTATTGTTTATAGATGATGATGGAGAATGAACTTCCCAAGATGCAATAATGGACCAGGAATCCTAAGAGCAGGGGGTAATGGAAGCAAATCCACACCCTGCCACCCGAGTATGAAAGCATCTTATGATGAGAATCAATAACCAAGGAGTAGAAATGTGGTGAATACAAAGATGGTTCTAAGAGAAAAGAATCTAAACTTAGAGACTATCACAAAAATGATACAATCATGGCTATATGATATATAAGAAATGGATTGTCATGTAGCCTAAAAAAAGTGGGGAAAGAGCCTAATTTTAACTTCTTAATAACTTATTCCGATGTTCAAGGTAGGGTGGATTCTGATGATTAATTCAGCTAGTCTAAAATTATTGTGGGGGACCTGTATAATTCTTCTTTTCTCCACTTAGAACCTTTTCACTAAACTAAAAATCAAGAAAAAAAGATAAATGGCAGGCCGTTTATTGCTTTTGATAACAATATTGTGTCTGACTCTTCCACATTCTTTAACAAATACTCTAATAAAATGTACACATCAGAATTTTGGGACTAATAGATTAAAATATGTCTGCGCAAAGTGTTATGTGCACAAAGTCATCTAAAATATATTTCATGTGTAAACCCCTCCCCTGAAACAAATTCAGAACAACCCAACGTTCTGAATTATGGTTTAACAAGAAACAAATTTTTCCTTCTAATCTGTTTTCCCAGGCTATCTTTCCCTGCTTTGCTCCCATCATGAACTCCACTCAGATATTATTCCTCCTAAATTCCTGATATTATACTCAACAAGGACTTCAGGGGAAAAAAATCTGACGGGGCCCAACAAATGTATAAATAATAAACTGACAATAAACTGACATCCATTGCAACTTAATCTCCCCTTTCTTCTCAGTTGGGCACTGAAATGGCTTCACCAAGTAGAAAATGTTTAAAAAAGTCATTTAGAAGGAGATGTTGTTTTCCAACGCATACATCTAAAGAAGGCAAATTGAAAGCATTGGCAGCATCCAAATATTTCCCATGGTATTACATTTTTCCCCAGTTGGCCTTCATTCTTTCATGAGTCATCAGAAGAGATGACATGTCTTGGCACATCTAGATCCCAAGGAGAAGCCAATGGATGTTAAAATATAAATCAGCTGTGATGAGCAAAGGCATGTTCCAATCCTTTAAGAAAGGTTGTTGAACCACAGATAATATGAAGACATGGAGTCATTTGCAAGGAATGAAAGTACTTTATGTTCATTTGCAAGGAACATAAAGTACTTTATGTTCCTCCTCTTAGAGGCACCTGTCCATTTATAGGAAAACTGATTTTCTTTATACTAGGTTCAGCATCACTGACTTAACAAGCGTCATGACATGGGGGACATTGTCATGAATCTGTACAGCTATAAGATAGTTCTGTAAATGAGAAACTGGAACAACGATGGGCATAGTTAGCTTGACGTAGCATGAAACTTTTTAAAGCCTACAATCTAAACTAATAAGGTACCAAAGGCATTCAAGGAAAACTCTCAACAAAGTTTTGCCAGATAAAATATCTTCTAGAACATCTGAAATGTGACAGACGCAGCTGTGTAGCTCTGCAACCTGCCGTTAACTTCTCCAGATACACAAATAAACTAAAAATAATAGGGAACAGAGAGGATTCTGGTTTCTAATCAGTTTAGCATGATGGATTTTTTTCTGCTGGTGGTCACAAAAAGCTTCCATCATCCTCGATTGTCTAAAACCAAGAAGAAAACACAGCACCTGGCCCCCCTAATACCATTCTTAGTGTAATGGATGTTTGTTGATTCAAAGTTTGCTATGGAATGTTACTATCAACAATAGAGAAGTTGCTTGCATTCAACAAAAAATAATCACAGTGTTTATGAAAAAAACTGTGAAGTGACAACCTCCTTTCAAAACAGTGGTGGGATTCAAAATTTTTTGCTACCAATTCTGTGAGCATGGCTTGGTGGGCGTGGCAGGGGAAAGATCCTGTAAAATCCCCATTCCCTCCCCACTCCTGGGGGAAGGTTACTACAAAATCCCATTCCTTCCCCACCCCACTAATCTGCTTTCCAGCTCCGTTCTCCTGTGCAGGGCAACCAAAGAAGACCCAGCTGATCAGCTGTGATTCAGGAGGCAGAGAATAGATGGGGTTGGCGGGGGCAGTCAGAGGTGGTATTTGCCGGTTCTCCGAACAACACAAAATTTCTGCTACCAGTTCTCCAGAACTGGTCAGACCCGGCTGAATACCACATCTGTTTCAAAATATGCATACAGGAGTTTACTATGGACATAAGGCCATTGGAAGAATAACACTTCATTCTTGTTGGTTGCAGCCTCTTTTGATATTGTGCTGGGATATAAGCAGTGGGCTTTGCAATTTCCCAGAAATTCTTCTGTTCTTTTCCCTTATGCTCAGAGTACTTGAGCATTTCTTTCAAATTTATCCCAGTGGTGGGTTTTGAGCTGCATTATTACAGGAGGTGGCAAAGATGGTAACTGCTGGTCTCCCGTTTTGCTTCCTTTCATATTTCTATTATTCTGAAAACTTCCTGTCTGGGCACAGAACCTAATTTGAAGGCATCCAATGGAAAGAGTTCCCTCTTGAAGGGTTCTTTTTGAGTTTAACTACACAGGAAGCCAAGGGAAGCTGCAGTCCCTTGAAAAGAGGATTGCTCAGTGAAAAAAGGACAGTGAAATATGTCACAGCGAAATAAAGGCAAATGCAGTACACATCAAGCCTAAGAAATTTCCCCTTTTTGGGGGGGCGGGGATAAATGTAAAAAAAGAAAACAAGTGCCTTTGTCAGGAGGAAATTAGAGTTAATAGAAGATGGTGAGAGAGAATGTTCACATATTGGATCGGTCTGCACAGGCCTTCCATCAAATCTTTTCCCACTCCCTTCCCTGATGATAGCAACAGCACTTATACTTATATACTGCTTTACAGTGTTTTATAGCCCTCTTTAAGCAATTTACAGAGTCAGCCTTTGGCACACAACAATCTGGGTCCTCATTTTACCTACCTCAGAAGGATGGAAGGCTGAGTTAACCTTGAGCCAGTCAGGATCGAACTCCTGGCAGTGAGCTGAATGAGCCTGGAATACTGCATTCTAACCATTGTGCCACTAGGACTCTTAATAATATTACCTAGTCAGGTAATTAAAGCTCTGCAAGAAAACAATCAAACTCAGAGACATCCTCCCCCTTCTCCCAACAACACTTAGAGTCTTCCTTCTTCTCGTCCTCCTCCTCTTCCTCCTGCTTCTCCTGCTCCTGCTCCTCCTCACACTCCTGCTGCTCCTCCTCTTCCTGCTCCTCCTCCTTCTCCCAGATGGGTCATGAAAAATCTGTAAGAAAATAACCAAGCTCAGAAGGCATCAAGGACCCCATATCCTAATCCCCCAAACAGCCCAGAGCCATTTAAAAAGTAAAAAGTTGGTCATGACATCATATCCCAGCTCTCTTGGATGAACCATCTTGTAACACATCCCCCAAGAAAACTGAATTTAGAGGCAAAAGCTGAAATTCAGAAAGGATACAATTTCGGTAGAAAGCACCTAATAGGAAATATCCCAGTCTCCTTTCCTACTGCAGAGGTCTTTTTTTTTTTTTCATTCTAAACTCCCTTGTGGAATTGTTCATACATCAATTGTGCATAATACTGCAAAGCCTTTCCAAAAGTAAAAAAAAGAAAAAATCACACTTCCTTTCTAAAATAGCAGCACCTCTTCAGATCTCTCTTAAAATAGCTCATATAAGTGAAAGCCTATTTAGGCACCAAAATATGTTTACAGGTATGTAGTTTTTGTAGATATGGTTTTTGATTTAAAAAAAAAAAACGCCCATCAACTAAATATCCAAATTAGGATTACATATTTTATTTATTTATTTCTATCCGCAACGGGCCTCATTTTCTACCATTTGTGAGAAGCATTTTTTTTTGTAGTTCTTGTTTTTAAGATTTTTAAAATATAGATTTATTCAAGAGGGACTGTAGCGGTGTGGAAGATGGAGGCTAATAAACATCAGCACAGTTTGAGTTTGATTTTTATGCATAGCAACTTGGCAGCCTCTGAACATTTGCTGCAAAATATGGCTATGCTAATGCATCTCCCATGTGAAGGTACTCACAAAGTGAAGACTTTTTTTATTTTTTATTTTTTGCATGGAACTCAGAAAAGAATCTGCATGCTGGAATTAAATCTTCATTTTCATCATTAATAACTCTACCAACAGGAGTGATTTGAAAAGCTATACCTAATCAATTACCATCACTATTGCAAAGCCCCAGTCTGGATTGGAGAAGAGCTTAAGGATCCACAGAGATTTAGAGAGATTTAGTAAGAGTAATAAATTTTCAAGGCATATTTCTATAGACTTGTTTATAATAAATATAAATGCAGTCTGTAGAACTGATGGAGAAAAATAAATAGACATTAAATGCACTTTGCTTTTTTTCACGTACACTTTTGCATACTTTCTCCTGCTTGAGAAGCAAATATCATTAGAAAAAATACCTTCTAACCATTTTTGGTCTTTCCTCCATTATTATTCCTGTTATCATTTATCCATCTTATCCATTCATATTAGAAATGATGGCTAAATCCTCACCTGAGCTACATGTTTTAAAAAAATCTGATTTGTACTTAGATTCAGGGAGTACAGCTTTCCCACATTGTATTCCCTTGCATTTTTTAGCTGGACACAAAATCCTTTTGAAATTCTCCATTATTCTTCCAAAAAAATTTCATGGAAAGAGGACTTCCCAACATTTCTCAAGGATAGGCATAAGAGAAGATGTTTCATGGGCAGGAAAGGTACCCAACATTGGCAAAAGTTTGAATGTATGTAAACCATTCATGATAATACACCCTAATGTTCATTTGGTGCATGTTATTAGCAATTTGGAGCCTTGTCTTAGTGCCTAAAAATCTTGTTTAAATATAAAGTCTAAATATAGGTGTTTTTTAGTTTTTTTAAAAAAGTCAAGATAGTAACCACAATGGTAACCACAATCAAAGTTCTACTCAGCTGTTTTCTTGTGTGCTGATGAGTTCAACTGATAGTAGTTCAAAGGATGTTGAAGGAGAAACTTAAATTTACAATTCTTGCCACCCATTTTTTAGCCCTCCCAGAGCAGAGGTGGTATTCAGTAGGTTCTGACCAGTTCTGGAGAACCAATAGCAGAAAATTTTGAATGGGTTGGAGAACTGGCAAATACCACCTCTTACTGGCCCTGCCCCCATGTATTCTCTGCCTCCCAAGTCCCAGCTGATTGGCTGGGTCTTCTTTTGTTGCCCTGCACAGGAGAATGGAGCTGGAAAGCAGGTTAAGAGGGGGGAGGGAGTTGGGATTTTGCAGTATCCTTCTACAAGGAATAGGGAGGGAATGGAGATTTAACAGTATCCTTCCCCTGCCATGCCCACCAAGCCACGTCCACCAAGCCATACCATGCCCACCAAGCCACNATAGATAGATAGATAGATAGATAGATAGATAGATAGATAGATAGATAGATAGATAGAGAGAGAGACAGAGACAGAGAGACAGAGAGACAGAGAGACAAACAGATAGATAAATGTAAGATAAATAAGTAATTAATGAAATGGATGAATCACACTGAAATATATTCTAGCTGGTAGAGCAGACTTGGTCAATATTCTGACATCCCTTCTTTGTTTCCACAGAGTTGCTTATAAATGCTGAGTTAGTAATAAATTCGACATTTTTCTGCAGCAACAAGGTGAACGGGAGGGAGAAAGCCCTATAGATTAGATTGTCTGCATGAGAACTCAACCTGAAATCAACCCCATTTTCTTTTTTCCTCGTCTTGAACATCTGTGTAGCCTAATTATAATTAAGCATGTTTTGAATATTAATTGTTCTAATGACATTGATATAGAGGGTAGGATACAATGAATTGTAACTCTGCCGAGGTCCTGCTTTATTTATGGTTTCCTCCAGATGTTCTAATCATTTTGTGGAGATTTTTCCACCAGGAAAACAGTTGCTGAGACTTGTGAAATGCTTCCCTTCACCAACTGTCATGGAAATAATGTTCTCCCCAAACAGTAGGTGAGATCTCCAAGAATATCACGCCACCCTGTTTGAATCGTAAAGTTTCTAAAGCATTTGTGGAGTGGATGTGCCCAAAGGATTTTGCTGAGAGTTATTCAATTACTGTAATTATTGGTAAGTCTGTACATTGAGAGAGTTGCAAAGAATATATATATATATATATATATATATGTGTGTGCTGTTTAGCTTCCTTCGGGTATTATCCCACGTCATTGTACAACGTTCCAGCGAATCCCATCTGCCATCATCAGGTTTCTGTATGGATGTGCGGTTCACACTCCTGTTTCAAATTCGAGGCTGGGTCCATCTGATTGGGCTAGAGGCCTGGTCTGTGTTCACTTGGACTTGAGTTTGATTGATTGGTGTTCTGGTTCTTCTGTCTTGTTTGGCTTTTGATTGCTGGCAACACTCTGTTCTCTGTGTTGGAGGCTTTGCAGTGCAGCTTGCTTCGGTTGAAAAAGGACGCTGCTATTCATCAGCAAGCTAAGGTTTCCCTGTGTCTGGTGGGGTGTTTGAGTGAGGCATCAGAGGGAGTTCTGTTTGTGCTTCAGGGTGTTTTTATGTCTTGTTTGTGGTGGAGACTTTCTATTGAGATGCAGGGCTTCCAAATGATTGACAGTCTGCTGGAATCATCTCTTCTATTCATGCTTTCAGGTCTTTTTTCAATTCCGATGGCTTCTCTGATGATTCTGTGGTTGGGCGTTTTCATAGTGCATGGTTTTAGTGCCACTGAAGTTTGATGTTGTGACCTGTGATGGTTTCATGATTGTTGACTATTGAGGGAGGTGTGTTCCAGCCTTTTTTACTGCATTTTTGTGTTCATCTAGGTGGGTACTTTATTCTTCTATTGGCTGTCCAATGTATGTGCCGGACATTGACTTGTACAGGAACTCGATATATTGCCCTTGGTTTTCTAGGTCAATTTTGTTCTTTGGGATTTCTAGCGATGGCTGCTATTTTTTTGTCTGTTTTGAGGCAGTTTTGATGTGATGCCCTGTGTAGTATTTTAACTGATTTTATCTGTAGTACCTCTTATGTTTAGGCCAAAGGACAGACTGTTCCATAGGTCTATTGGTCTTCTAGTCTCTGTTATGTCTTGGTGTGTTTTTGTGATCAAGTTGGTTTTGGTTTTTGTGGAAGCCATTTGGCTGTCAATACTTCAGTCAGGGTGCATAGTTCAGTCTTTATATGTGTCTTGTTCTCTAGGCATTTGGTTCTGGTTTTAATTAGTATGTTTTTGCCACGGAATTTATCTGTGCTGCTGGTGTGGTGGGATTGGGCGTTGAGGGTAGCGCGTTGGTGTGTGTTTTCTTTGGTATATGGTGTGTCCCAGTGGATGATGAGATTCTGGGCTGAAAATGTTGCTACAAATTAAAAGCACTACAATGACTTGGGATACATACCCGAAGAGAAGACTGAACAGCACACAATGTAAGAGTACCCACAAAGCTTTAAAAAAAAAAAAAACACATCTAATATATATACTATATTGTTTTCTAAGTTTTCGCGAGGTATTGACTGTGTGGATCTTTGGTTATTTCGGGCTTTCTCCCATGCTTAAAAATTGAAGTATTTTGGCGATGTTTTCATGAAGTCTCATTCATTTCTATCAGGCTTGTGTCTTCGGCTCTGTAACTTCTTCAGTAGTAATGTGAGCTTGCAGCTATCTTCTTCTAGATAAAATGGGCACAGAAGAACCAAGACGATTTATAGATGGAGGCTAAAGCAAATGATTGAACGTTGCAGGAACTGGGCATGGCCTTAGGCTAGTGAGAGAAGACCAGGGGCAGGACAGGATAGCCAGGTCTTCCAAATATTTGAGTGGGCTGCCCACAGAGAGTAAGGGGGTCAATTTATTTTCCAAGGACACCTGGAGGTCAGACAAAGATAAATTGGATGGAAATGAACAAGGAAGAGAATATTCAAACCTCGGAAATAGGAGACATTTCTGGACAATCGAGAACAATCAACCCATGGAACAGAAGTTGCCTTCAGAAGTTGTGGGAGCTCCATCACTGGAGGCTTTCAAGAAGAGACTGGATTGCCATCTGTCAGAAATGATGTAAGGTGTGTTTGGGCAGGGGATTGGACTAGATGACTAGGTCCCTTCCGACTCTGTTAATCTGTTAAACTACATACATGCCTTTGTGTGATGTCTTTCTCCCATAGCTGTCATGCAGTTGAGCCATTATGGAAGTTGGAGTCTTATTATGTCTGGGGAATCCAGCATGATGAAAATCATACCATGCCCTGCTTCATTATTACAATCAGCACAGACTATACATTGTATTATAATGTCTTTAATTTCTTAAGGGAGCATTGGGTTAGAATATGAAACAAATCACTGAAGAAGCACCTTTGGGAAAAAAGACTGGAATAATGACTGAAAAAAAGAGAGAGGAAATTATCCTTCATTTCAAATGTTAAATTAAAATAGTATCCACGGGAAACAAAATGACCTCCCTCTTAAATCCCTGAAGTTCTTCAGATTAGCTACAGAAATGTGAAATTAATGGAGTCTATTCTCAAGAATTATAAAAAGTGTTAATGAGTAATGGTGCCAACACTTTCTTATCATGTTTCACCTAAGGCCCGGTCCCACTGAACTTACAGATGCAAAGAGCATGTAAAATGTTAAAAAAAGCTTGCCATCCATTGGAAAACACTATGCATCCGTTGTTTACTCATTGCATACGTGTTTCATACGCTCTATCTGTTGAGCATCTGTCCACTGCGATTTCATCCGCGCAAGAAGTTTTGAGCTGCACACAATTTTGTGAATGGATGAACTTTCCGCAGCGTATGATGTAAATCTGCGACATATAAGCAACAAACGTTCTATGTCCGTTTATCATCCGTTAAACGTCCGCTGTATCCTCTCTGCATCCTCTGGGCATCCTCGCAACTCACATCCGCTGCAGCTAAAAATGGAAAGAGGGAGGAAAGAAAAGGTACATGGAACGTCTATACATTGTTAGTAGCACGGAAATAGAAAGGATGCGCAGTGAACGGTTTGCATCCGATATACATCTGTGCGGCATCCCCTTTCTTTCCTTTAGATGTACGTGATGCATCCGCTTCATCCGCTATGCATCCGCTTTGCAATTATCCCCCGGAACCCCTTCGGAAGTGTCATCCGCTTCCATCCGCTTTCATCCGCTAGGCTTCCGATGAACATCTGTTTAACATGCCCACTACATACTACCCACGTCCGTTCTTTTCCGTTCTGTTTATGCAAATTTTCGCCACTTTTTGGAGTGGATGGGAACGGATGGAGCCACCCCCGAAATTTTGCTTGTCCACTGTGTCCTTTATGCATATGTTTTGCGTCCGTCGGCCAGTGGGACCGGGCCTCTATAGCACATCATGCAGAAATATATTTTTTGAAAGGATTAGCCAGTGACATCTCTGTTGCCTGGAGGACACCTGGTTGGGAGCTCCTTTCATGTCCCCAGCAGGAGCTGGAGCAAAGGAGGAGAGCTAATCCCCATCCCATAGCAGCACTTGGGTCTTGAACACAGGCTTGCTAACCTCCAATACTGCATCCTAACCATGCAAATCGCCATGCTCTTTAGTCACATGTTGAATGCATGTGTTTGAACAGGTACACAGTTTGTATACATGGGCTGACACATTATTAGTGTCAACTCATAAAACATTTCTATGCCTATTTTAGAGTTGCCATGAATGGGGGGTGGAGGGGGGAATTTGAAGGAGCAGTGTGGCAGTTTAAAACCAAAAGTGCATTCCATTCTTATCTTGCAAAGATTGTAACTAAGCTACCAGAATTTCTGCCATGAAAATCTCTAATTGGAGAACTTGATGGATGACTCTCAGCTATGAATATGTTTCATTGGAGAATATGAATTATGATACACCCAGAGGAGTGAGGGGAAAGCAGAGTCATAGATGATAGCAAATTACATGTCTCAGAATCGGCTTCATACAAGTCATGCCAACATGTTCGCTCTTAATAAATCCTTTGACATTTTTTAAATTTGGCTTGGGGCTCATTATTTAATTAGGGCAACTGCCAAAATCCTGACAATTAGCTCCCTCAGAAGATCATGTGCCTTTGTTAATGCCATCATCCATTTGGAATGCGTAAGTGCCCATAGTAGTTGAACTCATTTAAATTATGTCAGTGGCAATAAAAAATAGCTTGAAAGAGAGAGAAAAAAGCAATATCAAATGTGGTTATCTCTTAGGTGGGAGATCACCAGTAAATATCAGGTCAGTGGGCAAAACTGGAAAGTGCCCAATGAAACCAAAATCGCAGAAGAAGAGACTAGAAAACCACTTTTGTATTGCTGCTAAGAAAACAACATGGGTATGTCCATCAAATCAGCAGGAATCAATCTAGGAAATAGCAGAAGAAACCCAGTGGCTCTTGGATATAAATCATATAAATGTCCAAAGTACATTTTATTTCTCTTTTACAGGAAGTCTCCTTTTGCAGAAAAGGATGAATTACAACAACAGTGACATCAAAGAAGCATCCAAGGAATTTAAAGAAAACCAAAGCTGGGGTTTTTGTAGCATGTCCTTGCTCATTCCTTATTCCCTTTGCTACATCAGATAGAAATGGGGAACCAGTAATGCCTTTCTGCCATGATCAAATTTAATCTTGGAAGCCACATTGGGACAGGTATTTGAGATATGCCTTCTATACTCCTCACCATCACCAGTTGATGGAGAAAAAATCAGAAGCAATAGCAATAGCACTTAGGCTTATATACTGCTTCACAGTGCTTGAGACTTATATACCGCTTCATAGCCCTCTCTAAGAGGTTTGTAGAGTCAGAATATTGCCCCCAATAATCTGGGTATTCATTTTACTGACCTCAGAAGATTGGAAGATTGAGACTACCTTGAGCCAGTCAGAATCAAACAGCTAAACTGCTGGCAGCCACCAGTCAGCAGAAGTAGCCTGCATTACTTCATTCTAACCACTGCATCCCCATGGCAATTGTATCCACGCAAATTGAAAATCCTTACAATGGGCTACATGATTGGAGGTACTGTGTGTACTTCTGGTCACCATGATACAGAAAAGATGCTGATATTCTAGAAAGTGTGCAGAGAAGAGCAATGAAGATGTTTAGGGGTTTGGAGGCTAAGTCATATGATGGAATTTGAGAGAGTTAAGTATATCTATCCTTTCAAGAAGAAGGATTACTGGAGACATGAAAGCAGTCTTCCAATATTTTGTGGGATTGTCACAGAGAAGAGGGGACTGACTTATCCTCAAAAGCACCAGAGGATAGGACATCAGTGAGCTGTTGGACAGTATTACTTGGTCTATTGTGTGGATGCTTGTGCATTTTTAGGGGGTGGGGAATTTTGGTGGGTGAGAGGTGTTTGGGGATTGTCATGTGTGTGTGTGTTGGGTCTGGTCTCTGAGTGTTATGTGAATTTTGTTATATGTCTAATGTGCATATACGTACAATGACAATAAAGAATTTAAAGACAAGAAGTTATGGGTTGAAGCTTGTTAAAGACTGATCCAACCTAGAAGCAAGGAAAAATGATGAGAAGAATTGATCAATCGAATAGTTTGCCTCCCAGAGCTGTAGGTGCTCCAACACTATAGGTTTTCAAAACTAAATTGGGCATTCATTTCACCAGGATAGTATAAGTTCTTCTGCCTTAAGCAGAGTTTTGGACTAGAACAGGGATCAGCAACCTTAAACACTCAAACAGCCATTTGGACTTGTTTACCACAGAAAGCACTGGGAACCACAAAACCCTTTCTGTGCCTGACTATTTCCTGAGCAGCCACAAAACTAGCATATATAGTTGAATTAAAGATTCTGTTTCCTTCAGAAACTTTTTTTTTCTTGGATTTATCCATGGTTAGCCTACTGGGGGTCAAAAACCACAATAAATCATGTGCCTGCAGGTGTCGCACATTGGCAGTTGTGATGCATATTTTGAGAGACAGGGAGCTGCAGAGGGATGAAAGAGCCATGTATGGCTCCAGAGCTTTGGGTTGCTGACTCCTGGACTAGAAAACCTCTTCCAGTCCCTTCCAATCCTAAGTTCCTAGTACAATGAATTCTGGACTGTCAAAGTCCCTGGCTGTCCAAAGGCACTCAAACTGTATCTTAGTGGACGCCAATGCAGGACTTCTTCCAATCTTCTGGTTTGTCTCAGAAAGGTCCAAGTAGGCAGTGCCAGAGAACCTGCAGTCTCATTTTCCTTCTCCAACTGCATTTGTCAAATGCTTGAAGAGGGCATGTGAGAGTGAATTGCTCCACAGGATTGCATCATCTGTCCAGTGACACAATGCCAAATTCAGATACCCTGCCTTTCAATGGAAGAGGAACAGAGAGATTGGATTCAGGGAGGTTTGTCACATTCCCTACAAAGGATAGGCAATTTCTGATCAAAGCTTTGAAGTGGCTGATTTTTCTAAGCATAGATATTTCTTCCCAGAGCAAGCATTGTTAGTAGTAAAGATTCCCCAGGGTGGGTTTTTTTTCTTCTTTCCCTTGCTCTTTCCTGACCAGCTAATTTTGATTTGGCTGGTAATGCATGAGCTACTGGGTATAATCCAGCTCCAACTTTTAATTTTCCATCTTATTACTAGAAGCTTTTAATTAAAAGTAGAGGACTTGGCAGAAGTTACCTCCAGTTCAGGAACTTGCAATGTCCTTTGATAAAGCCAAATAGAAAGCTGAGGTATGTATGCATGAAGAGACACTTTGGCTCATTCTTGTCTTCCTTGCCCTCTTGGTCCTTACTAATTTAATTATATGAAAAGGCTTTCAAAAAATAAAATTCTGCCATTGAGAATTTGCCAGTTTAGAAACAGTTGGGCCTATGGACAGGGATAAGAAGAAAAAAAATCACTACCACTACCACCTCTACCCAAAATGAAAAGAAAATACAATTAAGCAGTGTCCCTCTTCAGGTGTTCAGCTGTAACAGCAGTAACAAAAGAAAACATGAAACATCAAGGCAACCAGAAGGAGCCCATCTAAGATTAACAGAATTGGAAGGGACCTTGTAGGTCATCTAGTCCAGGGATTGCCAACCTTTTGGACCTCAGAGACCACCAAACTCATAAATCCCCAGGACCAGAGACCCTGGGAAAATCCCCAAAAAAGTCTGCAGGAAAATTAACCACCCCATTTTCCTACCAATCAATCATTCTTTATTTGGGATTGCAAGTTACCAACTCCAGCTCCATTCTCAGGGGAGGAGAGACAGAGAGAGAGAGAGACTTTTTGCTTCATGTAAGGAAAGTAGCAGTAGCAGCAAAAGTCTTTCTTTTTTCCCCCCACCCCCAAACTCCACTAGAAATGATTCTTTGTGAGACTTGTCACACTGGCACAGTCTCTTGGATCAGGATGACTTGCAGGGTGCCAAAGACTCATTTCTGGTGAAGTTTGGGGGAGAGAAAGAAAGACTTGCTGCTTTTCTTTCATGCAGCCAAAAGCAAAAGAAGAAAGAAGTGGAAAGAAGCAGTCCGGTGGCCATCAAGTTCCCCCTTCCACCCTCCCCTCATTACTTCATGTGGTTCGCAATGCAAGTATCGCAAGCCTTGTGTTTCTGTGAGCCATGTGGGTAGCGCAGCCTTGTGTTCCCGCACAGCTTGGATTAGTTAGTTTATTTACTTTATTGTCATTACACCTCATACAACGAAATGAAACACCATCTTCAGTGCACAACATGACCATGAAAATAAACACAAACACACATCCTTCACACTCCACATTAATTGCTTGGGGGGTACTTTGGGGCTGACATTTCTTTGCAGACCACCAAAATTTTCTTGCGGACCACCAGTGGTCCCCGGCCCACTGGTTGACGACTACTGATCTAATCCAACCCTCTCTCCTGCCCAAGGAGGAGATCGTACATGATTTCTGACAGATGGCTGTTCGGTCTCTTCTTGAAAGCCTCCAGTGATGAAGCTCCCATGACTTCCAAAGGCAAGCTGTTTAAAGCAGAGGTCCTTGAAAAACCATGAGAGATTCCCCGTTTTCATGAGACAAAGGGGATGAAGCAAACAATATTGCTTTTCTATATCTGCACCAACCCCATAAAAAAGTTTGCCTCCCAGAAAGGAGATTGAAATCAAGCTTTTTCAGAGAGGACCACCAGAGAGGCTGTATACCAGCTGGTGATTCTTTTAGTTGGTTTCTGTATTGTTTTGATTTGAGGATTTGGCTAGATTACCCTGCTGGTATTGCTGTGGTTATGCTCATTTTTATTGCATGTTTCCATTGTGGTAAGTCCCTAAAGATTTTGGCAACATATAAATCTAACCCATCAATCAAATTCTTGCTATTTGTGCCCACTCCATCTTTGGGCTTTTGACGAGGAAGATCTAGAAGAAGGGTGAAACTCTGCAACTTCAGCCTTCCACTGAACTGTGAATAAATCCAATGAATCAATCAAATTATTGCTATTTCTGCCAACTCTGTCTTTGGTCTTTTGACAAGGCAGATATCGAAGAAAACTCTATATTTCCAGCCTTCCACTGGATTATGAATCATAGATCATGTATTAAGGGAGGGTTAAAACAGCATTCTACCAAAGATGTCATCCTTGCTAGTGAAGGTATCATCCTCAAAGAGGCAAAGCTTGATCCACCCAGCTTCCTGCAGTCCTGTTCATACATTCAGAAACCAAAAGTGAGTTTTGCTATAATTTTACATCCATCTGGAATGCATCCACAAACCTGGCTTGCTAGTCTGTATTGCCAGAACAGAAGTATGTGGGTGTTTATCTTCTGTACTATAAGCTGTTATGATCTCTGAGGAATTCATAGACAAATACATCTTTCTTTTAATGGTGAGCTAGAATAGATGTAGCATGTGCAGTCAAAAGGTAAGATATAAATCAGCCAATATATCAATTGCCTTAACGCCCTTTAAAGAAATACTCAATATATCACATTTCTGACATCAAAACTAAAATAGTGCTAGCTCAGCCAGCCACCAAGTTTCATTTTATTTTATTTTACAATCAAGTTATATGTGGAGGAAGAGGAAGAGCTCATAGTAAAAACAACTACACTGTAATAAAATGAACTTAATAGGACAAAACAATTTAAATAGGAAAGCAATTAATCAAAATGGCAAGACCAAGTGTCCTCAAACTTGGCAACTTTAAGACTTGTGGACTTTAACTCCAACAATTCCTGACTAGTATAGCTAGCTGAGTAATTCTGGGAGCTGAAGTCCACAAGTCTTAAAGTTGCCAAGTTTGGAGACCTCTGGGCCAGACTATTAAATGACTAATGGCTACAAGCACTGAAACAAATATAGTGACCATGTTAACCCCAAGTTAACATGTTAACTTGTTATCTCAACACCATGTTAAGATAATCATTATTAATTCAATTTCCTATTGTTAACCTGTTAAATTGTTATCTTAACACCATGTTAAGATAATCATTATTAATTCAGTTTCCTATTCCAAACAGAAGGGGCATCATAAAAGCAGGTGAGAAGAAGGAGAACAAAAAGGAGAAGGAGAAGAAACTTTCAAGAAGAAGAAAATCTCCTTCACTGCTCAAGGATTTACTGACTTTAATCTAAAACAAAATTGCCAAAAAAAATAGTGTTTGTCCTCAAAAAAGTCAAAGGATATTCTGATGAATTTGCATGTCTATGTGCTCTCCCTTCCTCTCCCCCTCCCCCCCGTACATTCTACATGCTCATATTACTATATTATCTGCAAAAGTATCATGTCTATCTTCCTGTAGGGCTTCTAAAAGAAATGTCAAATCTTTGAACACGATGCTTTCTGCTTAGGTCTTTTTAAGTCATTCTAGATGTTTATGACCAGAGCAAAATATCTACACACATATTGAATTCCTTTTGCCTGTAGGGTTTTCAATAGAAGTCCTTTGGGAAGACAGGATGCAAATCCCTAATGAATATATCACACTTCATAAGCTCTGCCAGATTTTCATGAAACAAGGAAAAGATGGAGAGGTGTTTCTTTTTCACTGCATTCTGCACAATTTTGTGCCTGCACTGATGTTCTTTTTTAATATTTTGCTTTTTACGGTTCTCAGTAAACATTGTCAGCTTGTAGGAGAAGAACCCCAAAACTTTAACCTTAGACTGTCTACTATTGACCTCACCCCCTTGCTAAGAGGCCTGTAGGGAGCGTGCATGAGCACACCAGTCGTGCCTACTGTCCCTGTCCTATCGTTTATTTTTATTTTTCTTATAAGTATCCATCTCATGTATTCAAAACTATGTTTATTTTTATACCTGTATCTTTTAAGCGATTGACAAATCAAATAAATAAATAAATAAATAAAATTTTTAAAAAAACTGGGGACAGAGTTAAAAGAAGAATCAGCCTAGAATCTCTACATAGCTACAAATAAACTAAATCCATCCCACCTTGATTGCTATTGACTCATATATAACTCTAACCCAGAACTCTCTCCAGATGTCATTAGATATGTTTGGTCACATGCTTCTTTTACACAGAGATTCGGAAAAACATGTTCTGCCAATAACTGCTAGGTATCCTGGCTGCTACCTATCTTCAGTGGCTGCTTAAGGATGAATAGTCCATAACTACAGCTCAGATTCTGCACAGCAGCACTGAGGATTCATTGCAAACACGTGTCTTCTCTATGATAGTTATGTTATATAACAAATGTAGCAAACTCTTTGCACTGTTTAGTCTTTTCCCTTTTAGCATTGAACCTACAACAGACCACACAATTTATGGATTGTAATTTTAGTCAAGTATAATTGACAGACTGGATTTTATTAGTTGTTATTTATTCTTTTATACTAGAATTTTTAATTGTATGCTTACTGAGTGTTTTTATTTGTTGGTCTCTGGTCTAAGACTGCATTAAACTGACTGATTGATTGATTGAACTCAAACCCATATGCTAACTATTAGTTGAGAAGATTCCTGTACATCCAATCAGTTTAATTGGACCTTCACATGTGTACTCAATCTTTCATACCTAACACATGTCCAACTGTGGGAAAGAATAAAACCTCTTCTATGATCAGTAATAGCTTTAAGGACTTCCACTATGAATGGAATGTCCTTTCGATTCCACTCTGCCATCTGCTCTTTGAAACTCCCTCCCCTTCTTTCTGTTGTCAACTATAACACGTATATTCAAAATGTTTTATGAGTTGACACCTATTTTTAACCAAGCACTGGTAAATGTGGTACAAGTGACTTATTAGTAGGTAAAGGAACACTGATTTGGATATCAGAGGACAACTCCAACTAGCAGAAGGATGTGCTGCATTCAAATTGTAGATCAGCCATCACAGCACAAAATCTTTCCTTGTATCCAGATTGTCAATTTGGGTGTTCTTTTTAGGAGGTTTTTCAAACTGTGTTTTCAAAGGAAATGTTTTTTGGAAAATCAGTTTTATAAAGATGAAGAATGTCTACAAAGACTCTCAGTCATCCATGTCATAGTTGTCTCAAAGGTGCTTTTTCCAAAGACAACTGGACTTCCTTTGTTTTTGCTTGAAGATGTTTCACTTCTCATCCAAGAATCTTTTTCAGGGTCTGATTGAAGTCAGAACCAGAGAAGCTTTTTGGGTGAGAAGCAAAACATCTTCAATGAAAAGCAAAGGAAGTCCAGTTGCCTTTGGAAAAAGCAACTTTGAGACATGAAAATGAAGACTTTTCAATTCAGCAAGGCTTGGAAAGGAAAGACAAAGATAAGCCAAAAGACATATAATCAGGCCTGCAAAGAAAAGACCTTCAAGGAATGAATCACAAATATAAAGTGAAAAATACCTATGATAGTAGCACTGACAGCCTGAAAGTGTATATATCTCAGGTAATACAAAACAAATATATATATTTGTATCTAATAGTGCCCTAGAGCAAGAGTTCCTAATCTTGGTAGCTTGATAAGGTTGTTGGTTGGGGAATTCTGGGAGTTGAAGTCCACACATCTTAAAGTTGCCAAGTTTGAACAACCCTGCCTTAGAAGCCCCAAAATATTATGCAATAATAGCAATAGCCCTTAGACATATGTACCACTTCATGGTGCTTTACAGCTTTCTCTAAGCAGTTTACAGAGTCAGCGCATTGCCCCCAACAATCTGGGTCCCAATCACCCAATGAAAAAGATGTTGGAAAACCATTTGTCTGAAGTGGTGTAGGGTTGCTTACCCAGGCAGGTTGGACTAGAATACCTCAAAGGTCCCTTCCAACACTGTTATTCTATTCTATTTACTTTTTAGACAGTTTCACTCTTCTAGCCCCTTCCTGCTCCAGGTTTCCTCCATACACCCTAATCTATTTTAAATATCAAGACCAGGAGTATCAAACTTAATTTCACTGAGGGTTGGTATCAGGGTTGTGTTTGTGACCTTGGGGAGGGCAGGGAGGGCATGGCCAGCTCAATATCACTTGTGTCAGGGGCACCTGTGGTGGCCTGAGAGCTCTGCCAGTGTAAATGGGCTTCCAAGCTCCGTTTTCAGCTGTGACAGACTCCTGTAAACCTCTGCCAGTGAAAAAGGAGCTCAGGAGGGCTACACACACCCAAGCTCCATTTTCACTGGCAGAGGCACTGTGTGTTCTGACCAAGGCTTCCTAGACCATAATTATGCACACACTTATTTTAAAAAACAAGTCTTATTTTATTGCAATGCTGGGAATTGTTTTCATTCCCAACTGGAATTAATCTCAAACAGTCCCTCAAGGTAAGCACCCACATTTCTTTTCTATGAAGTGCTGCCAATAACAGAAGTATCAAATGAACTAGAAAAGAAGCCAACTGAAGTACAAAGAGCTTCAAGAATGAATCTGAACTGAACAAACTACTTTGCTTCCTGCATCTTCGCCTGTCCTTTATACCTTATGGGATGGGCAATCACTTCCAAGCTTTACTCCCGAGTCACCCTTTTTATCTTAGCTGCTCTTGCCTTCTAGCAGCTCTGCACACACATGCACTGGGAACAGGCTTCCCTTGTTCCTCTGCTTCTCTGCTGCCAGACTCCAAAATCTCCAGAGGCAACACCCAGATGGTCCTGGCCCCATCTCTGCATTGGATGCAGGACCCTCATCTGAGTCCTCTCCAGAATCCCAGATTGGTCCCCATTCTTCCCCACTGTCCAATTCCACTGCCATCCTCACAGGCTGCCGGCGAACCACAACACTGTGGGGCAGTTCTTCATTGTTTTCAGGGTGGCCCCTCAAGCCAGATCTAAGCACCCCGTGGGCTGGATCCAGACCCCGGGCCTTGAGTTTGACACCCCTGATCAAGACTGTAAAACCTGGAAGCATAGAAAAAGAAATGTAGGTTTTAGAACTCGGAAATGTCCTTGAGCAGTTTGCCTCCTTGAGCGTCAGTGTCGCAAACATCCCCAGAAGCCAGGCTGTCAAAACAAAAAAAAAAGGATTAATAATTATCAGAATTGTTATGTTGCATGACACCTGTCTTCAGCAGGTCTGGCAAAGAAAAACAAATTGCACTTCTAACCATTGATTATATAGAGAAAGCTTCAAGACAAATCGACTCCTCACACGCTTTCTTTCCCTTGAATGTATTTGTCTTTTAATTTTTTGTAAAAGTGACACCCACCAAGTAGCTTCAGCTAAAATCTTGGACTTCAGCCAAATATGGTCAGTAAATGCCCAGAACTTAGAGAGACAGAGAGCAAAAAGAATGGCTACAGCTTCATTCTTTTAAAAAATATATATTTTAGATCAGGCAAATATTGCAGGAGGGGGCAAGGTCCATTTTTGCTAGCTGTGGGCCAGTCCTCTGTTTCCATGGCAGCCCTACAGGCCAGATCTAAGCATCCTGCAGGCCAGCCCTCAGGCCTTGAATTAGATACCCCTGTTATAAAGTAATAAAGATGGGATGAAATCTAATAAATAAATTTATCATGGACAAGGATGCTCCAGCAAGGACAGAAGCACCAGTAGAAAAAGGCTGCAAGAAAAGAAATGACATCTTGACCTCCAACCTTGGAATTAAAAGAAAGGAAGAGAAAGAAGTCCCAAGAGCTAGTGAAGTTTTTATTAATCTCTTTTCTTTTTTGCTCCTGTTATTTCTGCCTGCTTCTCTTCTCTTCTCTTCTCTTCTCTTCTCTTCTCTTCTCTTCTCTTCTCTTCTCTTCTCTTCTTCTCTCCTCCTCTCTCCCCCCCTTTCTTTCTTTTCTTTTGGAATGAATAGAAGCCAGGGAGCCTCCAGACTACTGGAGATGAGATTTTATAATGAAGACAGGATATAATGAGCCCAGAAGCATTTCACAAGAAGAATACTACACTCCTCTGCTCACAACAGAATACCCTATATCACCAGACTTGAGATTTTGGGCTTGGACAACCTTGAACTATGCCACCTACGGTTAAACTTAAGCATAGAACACAAAATTATCTGCTCCAATGTCCTACCAGTCAATGATTACCTCAGCTTCAATGGCAACAATACAAGAGCATACAACAGATACAAACTCAATGTTAACCGCTCCAAACTTGATTGCAGAAAGTACAACTTCATCAACAGAGTGGTCAATGACTGGAATGCAATACCTGACTCTGTTGTTACATCCTCTAACCCTCACTCCTTTAACCTCAAACTATCCACTATTGACCTCACCTCATTCCTAAGAGATCTGTAATGGGCGCGCATAAGTGCACCGTCATGCCTACCATTTCTGTCCTATTGTCCCCATTTATTTGTACCTATTTCCTGTATTCTTACTCATGTTTATACTTATATCTATTATCTTGTAAGTGATTGACAAATCAAATAAATAATAAATAAACAAATAAATAAATAAAATATTAACCTGTATATAAGCACCTCTTGGCTCCCTTCTCACTAACTAACCACAAGAACACCACACTCTTTTCTATGAGAATGCTATCAAAACTCCATTTCCCCTTTAATAAATGTAAGCAACAAATTATATTTTATTAAACTGAACGAGAACTGAAGTTAGGAGGAAAAAAAATACAGGGGGGTTTCTCTGTCTTGCATGACTTATCTTCTGTAGCATTATTCAGGCTTTTCCGATCAAAATCAACTTGGCCTATTAAAATTTTTGAGCTATACCTGTTGCCACCTATCAAGTTAGATTTGAGATTGGCCTTTTACATTGCCTGCTTTTGAATATTTCTCCTATCTGCATGGAAGGCAGCCAAGCCGGTGCTTCCTCTTCTTCTGAGGAGTTGCATGCTTTGCTGAATATTTCATATGGCCAAGCTGCAAGGAGACAGAACTACGCAGGGTATTTATGATTATAGATGCAGACAAATAAAGAGTCAGTCACAAAATAATGGATTCTCAAAAAATGTATTGGGCCTGGCAGGTTTTAGAATGTCAGACATAAAACCTGCTTATATAAATAAGATATCAAAGAAGCTACTGCTGTCGCTTACAGTGACCATTCTAATAGTCAAAAATAGAGAGAGAGAAGAATTCCTTCCTTCCCCTTCTTCCTTCCTTCCTTCCTTACCTTCCCTCCTTCCCTCCCTCTCTTTCCGAACTCTACATTAACCTCACCAAAGTAAAATGACTTTTGATATTGAATCTTTCAAAGAAAAGAAAAATAAATTTCAGAGGCATATTTTTCTTCTTCTTCTTCTTCTTCTTCTTCTTCTTCTTCTTCTTCTTCTTCTTCTTCTTCTTCTTTTTTTTTTTTTTTTTTGCATAGCATTATGCAAAACTGACCACAGTGATCAGTAAAATCTGGAGATTAAATTCTGCGTAGAAAGTGAATCCATTTTCCATCATTCTGATCCTATGAAAAAAATGAGGATTTTGGTGATGGACTGAAAGCATTTTTCAATGAAATGAAAATTCAGTCCAAGAAATCAATCATCTACAAATGAGAGTCAACTAGAATTCTGCTATTTGTGGGTAGAGAAGAAAATATTTGGAGGAATTCTTCATCTCTCCCTCGTGTGACTTATATCTGCCAATCACGCCTTTAAATTCTCTGTAATGATTAGCTATTTTATCTGGGGATGTTAGATAAATATGTTAGATTGTCATTATTAAATGCTTCTGAAAGTAATTCTGAACCCTGCAATTGCTCTACAGATTTATTAGAACACTAGTTAGCATTGCTAATTTGCAACTGGCTATTTTTTTTATGACAAGCCGATAAAGCGATCTATTAAGGGAGAGGGGGGATATTCAGTGGATGTAATATGTTCACTACTGCAGGGAGCATTTGCATAAACATTTGGTGGGACAAAATGGGCCCTCGGGTAGTTCTATCGAACAGGATTTGAACAGGGTTCTGCAACTTGAGTGATTGTTGTCATAATATTCAACACTCAAAGTTTCACCAAGAATCTAGGACATGCCTGGCAGGCAGTATATAAGGAGAATCATCTTTGCTCGGGTAAATATTATGAGACACATCATGACTCTGTTTTCACAGTATGCTGAACCCAGTTGGCCACCAACTTAGACAGATCATATGATTGCTAAACAGATCAGTTTAACAGTACAAAAATGACAATAGTAATAGTATTTAGACTTACTATATATACCTCTTTACAGTACTTTACAGCCCTCTCTAAGTGGTTTACAATTTGGGTCCTCATTTTATCCACCTCAGAAGGATGGAAGGCTGAGCCAACTATGGTGAGAATCAAACTGCCAAATTCAGGCAGTTGGCAGTCAGCAGAAGTAGCCTGAAGTACTGCACTCTTAACACTTCACCACCATGGCTCATACTTAAAAAGAAGAAAATGTGTTACAGATTGAGAACATTGGAAGGAAAGAGAAGAAGAGGATGACCAGTAGCAACATGAATGGATACAGTTATAGTGCTGATAGGTATAACTCTAGAAGACCTGAGAGATCAGGTTAGGGGAAGGTCAATATGAAGAAAATACAGCTAGGATGATCTCCAAGGGTTGAGTTGAAGACACATAATCATCAATCAATCGATTTTGGGGATTTGGAGAGTTAAACCATCTTTCCAATCAACCTCCAACCTCCATTTTGTCTCCAGTTTTTTTCTTTCTCCCAGCTTGGAACTGAACCAGATGGGTATTTCTTCCCACAACAGGTTAGAACTTCTGCTCAAAGTGAAAGAAGCACAGTTATAAAAGGGAGGTTGAGCAAGTAAATAGGTACTAAGATCCATAGAGAGCTAGTGTGATGTAATGGTTAGAAAGTGGAAAACAGTGAGCTCTCATCCCACTTTAGGCACACTGCCAGGTGGGTCACCTTGGCCAATCCCTCTCTCTCTCTCTCTCTCTCAGCCCCAGGACAAAGGAAAACCACTTCCAAAATCTTAGTAAGAAAACTAGAGATTTGTCCTGGTAGTCACCAGGAGTCAACACTAACTCGAAGGCGTGCACACCCATAAATACTGAGATCCATATTTCATTGTAGGTTATCCTGCTTCCCATCACTCCATTTCATTCTCCGGTACTTGTTTACTTGTGATTCATTCTCAAATAGCCCTTCTTCCCTTTCAAATAGAAAGAGATTGTCAACCGGAAGAACAAAGCAGCAGGAGACATTTTAGCTTGCTTACGTATTTAGTCCTTTCCTTTCAAGATAACCATGTGCAAACTTTTATTGAAAGTTTTATACTTAGGTTGAAACTGTGTTCCCATTTCACTTTGAAGAAGTTTTGTTACTGGCATAATTGAAAAACAATGGATAGAAGAAGATGGTCTATATTTATGGATGAAAATATGGAACAAAGATGATCACAATTTGCCTATAAATCAGATTAAACAGTTCTTGGCAAAGACATCTTAATTTTCTAGCCTTATTGATTGGGCAATGAAATTCTAAAGACTTCTCGTGTTCTTTCTTCCAATTGATTTTTTATTCATTTGACGTGAACACTCTACACTAACACTCTACAGCAGTTTTATCAATCTAAACAATACGTTCCTTGACATTTTTAACAAGAAAAAAAGCTGATTAAATAATTTCCTAAAAACATACTTCAGAAAAATCAATTGATGCATGTTTTCTTCTCAAAACATTTTGAGATTCTCATTAATAGAAATGGTAGACAGGTTTCCACTATTGCAACTACAATTAGATTTGCACCAGAATTTTTAAAAGCCCAATGTTGTGGTTTTTTTTTTAAATACTTTTATTACTAACAGTTCTTCATTGCTCAGTTTCATCAAGTAGTTTCAAGCTGAGATGATTGAGGATATTCAAGTATCTGTTTAATGAGTCTCCCTTCTGAGATCACCTCTGCCCTTTTCTGTATCTTGCATATTCAATTGTAATGCATTATTTACCTGGTTTTATGTAACGACTGCATACCAACATATTTTTACATTTTCTTGTATCTTCAATGCATGATTTTACAAAGCAAAACATAGTAATAAACAATGGTGGGTATTTTTGTTTTGTTTTGTTTTGTTTTGCAATTTATCAAATATCTCGATAAATCATCTAGAATCTAGTCTTTGGGCCAAGAGTTCATGGTATAGACATATATACTTCATCACACATCATCCTATCTAAAGCATGAAAGTTGGCTGCTTAACCTTGAGCCAATAATCACCAGGACACTGTAAATTGTAGTCCTGCCTTAAGCATGAAAGCTGGCCAGGTGACACTCGGCCAATCACCAAGAAACTGTGAGTTCTAGTCCCACCTTAGACATGAAAGTCAGTTGGATGACTTTGGGCCAGCCTCTCTCTCTCAATCCAACTTGCCTTGTTGTTTTGGGAAAAGAGGAGGAAGGAATATAGTGTATGTTTGCTGCCTTGAGTTATTTATAAAAAATAAAGGGAAGGTTAAAAACAAACAAACATGCCTCCCCCCCTTAGTTACTTATAGCATCATCTAAAATCATCCAACCACTGACATGGTGAAATAATAAATAATGGGAATAGGCTTGTAACAGAAAAAAAAAACATCTCTTCTAAGAACATGTCAATGTTCAAGGAGGATCCTTTGTTTTGTTAAACTACAGTGAATTACCAGTCTACTTGATGCTAAGAGTAAATAGTTTTAGTGACTTGATTAACCAAATTCATACATAGATTATAGAGATTGAATAAGGGTACATATATAGAAAAGTGACTTTGTAGCTCAGTGGCTAAAACGCTGAGCTTGTCAATGAGAAAGGTTGAAAAGCAGTTTGGTGGTTCGAATCCCTAGTGCCACATTAGGTCCCGTTCCTTGTCCCAGCTTCTGCCACCCTAGCAGTTCAAAAGCATGTAAAAATGCAAGTAGAAAAATAGGGACCACTTTGTGGGAAGGTAACAGAGTTCCATGTGCCTTTAATGTTTAGACATGCCAGCCACATGACCACAGAGACGTCTTCGGACAGTGCTGGCTCTTCGGCTTTGTAACGGAAATGAGCACCACTCCCTAGAGCCAGAAACAACTAGTATGTATGTTCAATGGGAACCTTTACCTTCACATATATTGACACCTGTGATGGGAACCTTTACCATCACATATATTGACACCTTTACTTTTACATATATACATGAGTACAAATCAGTTTACCTCTATCTCTATCATTTCTATCCCTCTATCATCTTTACTGCTATGCCAAGCATTGATAACCAGGAACAAGAGTTGAGTTCAAAGCATTAACAGTTTACTCTTGCCACCTGTACATAACAATCTGAGCAACTAATTTTCCAAACTAAATTGGCATTAGGTAAGAGTCAACAGATTTCATCGTGTGTGTTTGTGTGAGTGTGTGTGTGTGTTTGTGTGTGTGGACTTGGTCTCTTGTGGTTTTTATTCCAAACTGATGACACATTTAATCCTGCCCTCCAACTCAGCCTGATCATCTCCCATACTCTACACATTTCTATCTCCACCTCCACTTCCACCTCTATCTCTGTCAACCTCCCTTTCCATCTGCCTGTCTTTCTCCCTTTCTTTCTACCTATACCTCTACCTGTACCATCTCTATCATATCTACCTCTGTATAATATTGATAAAGAATTGTTTTGCAATTGGTAAAGAATACACCTGGGGGTACACGGAAATCTGAAAGTTCCTGTATCCAGAAAAAGACTTTGCATTGCTGAGTATTTAGACATTGAGAAGCATGAATGCTAATTGAGCTGATTGGTATTCTAGCTGTTTGACCGTGCATTACATTTAAATGGCTAGAGCTGTAAATACACCCATTTTCAGCATCCTTGACAATGTTGCAGTTTATGGAGACATAAAATTCATGAATCAAGCAACATTCATTGGTGTAACAAAGGTTATAACTCCAAGAGGATGTACGTCGTGGAGGAGTAATTGTGGCATCTCTATATACAGGAAAGATGGTTTAGCATCTGTTGTGACTAGATGCTCATTGACTTTTATATTAACCAACCAAGCAAAAGTAGACATATTCAGGAACTTCTGATGACCAAAAAGGAGGCAAACAGAATGATAATACTTTTTATGCTGCCACAATGGTGCACAATTCAGCAGTCCAGAGAAATATCCTGATTCAGCTGAGTGTAAATCAGAGCTTGTCCAATCTGACTTGGGCTCAAATCCAAAATGAGAGTAGGAACATCAACTAGCATGGAAAATATACAACCATTTTTCCCTTACTTTAAAAGAAATATTGTAATAAAAAGGAATAAAATTTGCAAGCAGGACAGTATTGAGGTATGTTTTCATCAGGATGTCTGCCAGACTTCAAAAGGATAAGTTTGGTAATTTCGAGCCCCAGATCCTTGCTCAAATGAAAAAGCAGGGTGAAAAAAACCCTGTTGCAAATTATAATGTTAAAGTTTCTTGAGAATTTTGCCTAACAACTGACTGCCATCTAGAATCTGGCACATATGATACAACATCAGTTAAAAGGAGTACTTCTTTGTAGATACAGCAATAACCAAATTCAGAGAAGGAATTGGGGGAAAATACAGAAAGTGGAACTCTAATGATTGAAGTTATAGAAAAAGCTTTCCAAAGCATTCCTATAGATATTTGTACAGTAGGATTAATATCAATTGCAATTCCACACACACACATCCCAAAAAAACCCCACCTTGCTGGGTGCATTTTATATCTTACAACATTACTTGGATAATTCCAAGTTTTTAGATGAAACATGGATTTTTTTCAGAGATCACCAACTAAAGTTGTCACTATTTTATCTTTTTTGTATTATATTTTTATTTGGGGCAAAAATAAATGGCCTCTAGGAATGAAGAACTCAGTAGATCTCTAAGACCCAATGATTGGATGTTCCATGAAATTAGAAGGCAATGAGTAAGTCATTCAATTTCTTCTCATCTCTCCTGGTACTTTCCTGGAGAAACAAAAATTGAAAGCAGCAGGGTTCCTTCCAAGGAACATAATCAGCATTCTGCAAGTTCAAGAGCATCAAATTGTCTGTGAGCCTTGTAATGGCCTGTACCGCATTCTGGTTTACCTTGTGAAGTCACAGAATTTATCCAAATCCAGTTTAAGGTTGGGCTGAATCTTGTATGCATCTCTGATACATACATACATATAGATATGCATATCAATGAACCTGCTACTCTTGGGATATAAGCATTTTGTCAATAGCTTTGGTTAGGTCTAAAGGTCAATATTAATGCACTGATCAACTAAATGAACAGACTCTCTTAAATCAAGCTTGACTTCTGGAGATTGCATGTACAACTCTTAATAGTTTTCTTGGCTGTTCTACAGAGGTGGTTTGCAATTGCTCTTGTCCAGGGTTTTTATTTCATCATTTATTCATTTTACCTATGTAGCCAAAGGGTCCCCAACTCCCAGTTTGTGGAACAGCAATGGGCTTCAGCATGCTAGAGAGTGGGCACGCAAACAAGCGAAGCCCCATTTGTGGAATGCAGGCAACATGCAAAACCATGCTGTCAGCTCTCAAAAGGATTCTAGATGAAGCCATATTTTTCTTGCTTCATGTCTTAGTTGCCATACTTATGGGTGGGAGGGGGACTTAAAAACATGTAGCATGTTTTCCTCCAATGTGCCAGACATAACAATGATAAGGTTCCTGAGAACCAAGGCCAAATCAGCATACCCTAGCAATGGCAGGAGGCCGTCCTGAGAAGTTCATCATCTGCTTGGTTGGCTAATGTGACCTGTGACACAAGGAGGGTGGATCGTATTGATTCTTTAATTGTGCCAAAACCATGGGAATTATTCAATGTTTGGTTTCACCTTTGACTGTGCCGATATGATGTACCCAATAAACTGGATTGTTGAGGAAGCCAAGGTGTCAGAGTCTTGAACTGGATGAGAGCAGAGGTGGTATTCAGCAGGCTTTGACCAGTTCTGGAGAACCTGTAACAGAAATCTTGAGTAGTTCAGAGAACCTGCAAATACCACCTCTGACTGGCCCTGCCCCCATCTATTTTCTGCCTCCCATTGAGTCCCAGTTGATCAGCTGGGTCTTCTTTGGTTGCCCTACACAGGATAACAGAGCTGGATATCAGGTTAGTGGGGTGGAGAGGGAATGGGATTTTGCAGTCTCTCTCCTTCCCCTGCCACACCCACCAAGCCACACCCACCAAGCCACACCATGCCCAGCAAGCCATGCCCACAGAACCGGTAGTAAAAAAAAAATTGAATCCCACCACTGGAACTTGGGAGCATTACTCAGTACCATGACTCACACACCCTCTGCTCCATGGAATTGTTGCCTAGTATCCAAGCATTGAGGCCACTGGTGTAGCCTGCAGCCTTGATATTCCCTATAGGGCTCCCATCCATGTCCTAAACAAATCTAATTCTTCTTAGCATTTTCAGTCTCAGATAAACTTAGTCACATGCCTATGACACTCAAAATAAGATGTTTGCTCTCCCTCATATCTTTTTGGTAATATATCAGTTGGAAGCTAATATATTCCTGCCACATAATCTTACTACTCCTATAGCTGTATTCCCTAGTTTGTTGAAACAACACTCACACTAATTCAAAATTCACAGTCCTTGTCAAATAGTTTGCTCTCAGACATCTTTGCTGCTGTAAAAAATGTCCACGTTGCATTTAATGCCATTTGAATTATCCTATTAACCAGTGGTGAGTCTTTGGGGCATTTCAAAATTGTTTGGTCATAAATAGTGAATGCTTTGGACTTTGCTAATTAGCGAGAACTGCCATTGCTGCAAACAAAGAAATTGTCTGAACTTGTCAGCAGCTTGGTAATAAATCAGTTGGAAACAGCTAATTAACTGAGTTTAAGAATAGGTAATGGACATTATGAAAGCAAGCATAAGAATCATAGAAATAAGTTTGTTGGGTGGGATGTCCTGATTAAATCCTGAAAATATCACTACCACCCTGTTTTCTCCTTTCATTGTAAAGTTATCTTGCCAGCTGACAATCTTAATGAACATTAGCATTAGTGGAATGTTAGTAAGTGTGAAAAGATGACCTTCCTTAACAATGAAAGCTGTTCAGAATTGCAGAAAATAAATAAGAACATGTTCAAGTTCTCTGGCATCCTTTCTGAACACAGCAGGGTATGTAAGGTGATGGAAAAGGCAGCCTATCATTCTAAAGCAATAGGAATTCATTTTGAAATACTGGTCTGCATCAAAATCTCCTCCTTAAAATCTGGAAAGCAAGAAGCAAAAGCAAGCAACCATGTTTTCCTTCTTCTTTATTGGCTAGATTTTCCCATGCAAAAAAACTGGTTCCACAAAGATGCCTTAGAAATGGCATTGTCTACCTGTGTTGTTTTTGTAAGAAGAGAGCCATGTTAGTCTACAATGGCAAAAAAAAGTAATAATAATCCAAAGTCTGCTAGCAAGAGCTGGAGAGCATAACACCAGATAAATCACAAAACAGTGCCTCACTTTGGCCATGTCATGCAGGGGGAATTCACTGGAGAAAACAATTATGCTTGGAAGAGTTAGCGGTAAAAGGAAATCAGGACACCATCAAAGCTGATTTCTGCCAGAACATAAAACAATTCAAAAAAGCAGTGCAAGATTGGAAGGCATGGCAAGACCTGGCCCATATAATTACCAGAACATAAGTAGTCTGATGATATCATCATCATCATCACCATCATCATCATCACCATCATCATTATCATCATCTTTGACCAATGCCAAATTTTATTAAACAACATCAGTGTTGATGAATGGAATGGAATGGAATAGAATAGAATAGAATAGAAAATATAGAATAGAATAGAATAGAATAAAATAGAATAGAATGCAGAATAAGAATAAATATCGAATGCAGAATAGAATAGAACAGAACAGAACAGAAAAGAACATAATAGAATAGACAAAGTTGGGTTAATTGTTCTCATTGTCAGGAAACTTCTTCTTAGTTCTAGGTTACTCTTCTCCTTGATTAGTCTCCGCCCATTACTTCTTGTCCTGCTCTTAGGTGCTTTGGAGAATAGCTTGACTCCCTCTTCTTTGTGGCAGCCCCTGAGATATTGGAATACTGCTATCATATCACCCTTAGTCCTTCTTTTCACTAGACTAGACATACCCAATTCAAACAACATTTGTATGTTTTAGCGTCCAGTCCCTGAATCATCTTTGTTGCTCTTCTCTGAACTCTTCCTCGAGTTTAACATCATGGTGAGCTATACCTTATTTCTGCAGATGTATAGAGTGGCTAGACCAGGGGTGTCAAACACAAGGCCTGTGGGCTAGATCCAGCCCACAATATGTTCAGATCCAGCCCACTGAGCCATCCTGGGGCTGGCCCATGACTTCAGCCTGGCCGATCCAATGTGAAGAGGAAACATGCCAGCCTTTTTGGGAGTGGCATCAATCTGGCCATGCCCACCCAGTTGGTCACACTCAGTGAGTGGCATCAAGCTGGTCATATCCACTCAGTTGGCCACACCCACTCAGTCGGTCATGACTCACCCCCACTCTGAGGTCAACCACAACCCTGATGCGGCTCTGATCACAACCCTGATGAAATTGAGTTTGACATCCCTAGACTAGACTGATATAGTATTTAAATGGGAATGAAGCAAAAGAAAGAAGCTAAAGACAGGTCGGTTAAAGAGATGCATACATTATAGTGCATATGAAGCAAATGATAAACACCTTATCATTGAAAAGGGGCTGCACAGAAAACACACAGCAATATTGTGAAATGTTGATAACCAAACCTGAATCCTATTATTGCTGGTTGTACTACTTAGCTGGGAACAAGTTTTTAAATCTCTCAAGATGATATCCAAGTATGATTTAGCACAGCAGCATCTGGAGGCTCTACATAAATAAGGAGGAAGAACATTTTCATGGCGGTTGCAAGCCTGACTGGGAAGCAATTTCTCCACTGCAGCTTCCAGGGGTTTTGTTCAAACTCTGCTGATAATTCCAAAACTGATCAGCAAAGACCAACGAGCATTAAAACAGTAGACCATTGTTGATGTTTGACATACATAGGAAGTGTGGGGTGATGGAGAAATATATTCCAGATTGTCTCCAAATAATGGATAGTTATTAAAACTTTGTCCTATATCTCTCCAGGATCACTTCTGCAGTCTTTTGGGAAAGTTGCTTCACAAGTGTAATAGAAAGCAATGGGCATAAACTTATATGGACAATCAATCTGCAGGTGTAGAATACTTTCTGTCTCATATTTATATATTTATTCATCTTCCCTTCTTCCTTCCTTCCTTCCCTTCCCTCCTCTCTCTCTCCTTCCCTCCCTGCTTTCCTTTCCACCTATCCTTCCTTCCTTTTTTTTTTGAGTTGCACATATTCATAGTGTATTCCTTATTCTTACAGCTCATACTTTTAAATCCTGAATTCCTTTGTTTTTGTTTCTTGTTTTAAAAAAGGTTAAGTTATACCTTTCTTTAACAAAAGTATGTAATAACATATAAATGTACTTATTCCCAGATTTGTCTTTCTTCAGCAGTTTATTCCAAGGAAGCGTCCAGAATGCTTGCCCATAACTAGAATTTTGGAAAAAAAAGTTAGTAAGAGATGGATAGGTTCCCCCCAAAATATCAGACTATTAAGGCTGGGTGGTCGAGATCAAAGATCAGTCAGGTTCTAGGGAAGTCTAGATGAGTCATAATCAGGCAAGAAGACTAGAAAACACAAGACATGCCAAAGTTAAGCTAGAACTGGCAGCAGAAGCAAAAGATCCACTGAGGCAGGAAATTTTCTTGTCAAGCACGGCTGAGGTTCCTTACTGAGATGGTATTGTGATGTGGACATTGACATATGATGAAGATTAACACTCCATTACATACATTATTTCTTATTTAAAAATAGGATGAGTCAGTAAAATGAAGCCACTCTCTGTTCAGATAATAATCCACTTCAATGGCAGAATCAATAACAGGTGGAATCCACTCATTTCATTAACAAGATGACCAGTTGCTCGAAAATTAAGGAAGGTGTTTCAAAATTCCCAGTATGTTTCCTCCTAATGTAACAAGTGGGCAGTTTTTAAAATGCTCCAGGAGAAAATGAACATTAAGACCCAACATTACCAGAATAAATCCAATTTTCTAAATCCCATTTAGTCAACTAGGAGCCGCTTTCTGCCAACTTCAACTGCTTGGCTTTCAGTCCATAATGAGATTACCAAATCAGATAAAAGTGATGACTAGTTCTATTAAGATGCATGGAACATTAGAATGGCTGCAGATATCTTCTATAAATAAAATGAGGCATAGTTAGATTGAGATAGGCTTTAAACCTTGAGCAGAAAAAAAGGATTGAAATCGACAATACTGGAGGGAGTTAGAAATAACTGAAGTATGTTTTGCCTATTAAAAAAAATATTTTAACAGAATAACAGAATTGGATGGGACCCCATAACAGTATATACAAAGTAAGATGGAAATGAACAGAATAGAATAGAATAGAATAGAACAGAACAGAACAGAACAGAACAGAACAGTTGGAAGGGACCTGGGAGGTCTTTTACTCCAACCCTAGTCCAAGAAGGATTAGGGGAGACATGATAGCAGTGTTCCAACATCTCAGGGGTTGCCACAAAGAAGAGGGAGTCAAGCTATTCCACAAAGCACCTGAGGGCAGGACAAGAAGAAATGGGTGGAAACTAAGCAAGGAGAGAAGCAACCTAGAAATAAGGATAAATTTCCTGACAGCTAAAACAATTAATCAATGGAACGACTTGCCTCTAGAAGTTCTGAATGCTCCAACACTGGAAGCTTTTTAAAAAGATGTTGAATAACCATTTGTCTGAAGTGGTGTAGGGCTTCCTGCCTAAGCAGGGGGTTAGACTAGAAGACCTCCAAGGTCCCTTCCAACTCTGTTATTCTATTCTATTCTATTCTATTCTATTCTATTCTATTCTATTCTATTCCATTCCATTCCATTCTGTTCTAACCCTGCCCTGCTAGGCAGGAACTCTTATACCATTTCAGACAAATGGTCATCCAATTTGTTTCTTAAAACTTCCAGTGTTGGAAGAACTTCCACAACTTTGGGAGGCAAGGTGTTCCACTGATTAATTGTTCTAACTGTCAGGAAATTTCACTTTAGTTTTAGGGAGAAATTTAATCTAACATAGTTCTGTATTGTTATCCCCACAGAGCATATAAAACAGTGTAGGAAGGAGGTTGTCTGATACCAGGAAGACCCCTGGAAGCTATGTTTTCCATCAGAATAAACAACTTAAACTACACTGATCACAGGAAAAAAAAAGTGACCCTACTTTTGAACAAACCCGAACATACTTTGCATCTTCTTGTAGAGTAAGTATGATGAAACAATTGAAAGCTGCTCTGGTGGTCACAGATTCTCATCTGGAGATGAGTTTGTGCAGTGATCTGTAAGTTTTCCTTTCTCCAAACAGACAAGGAAACAGAGTTTGGATTCACAATTAGCCTTTTGTAAGCATAAGCCAAGCCTTAGTTACATTGGCAGTATCAGGTGCTTTCTACTTCTATCAATAATTCCAAATGCAGTTGTCCAAGTGATGTCTGTGCAAAACAAACACCTAACTTGATGGAATATTCACAAGATAGTAATGCTAAGTTGGACACTGAGGCGCTTGAATATATCATCTTTATGTATTTGAAAGTTGACATGGAGCATGATGGATATGATGTTCTGGAAATGATAACAGATGTAAGGGGCAGTATAGTGTTCAAACTGTAAATATCACCCAATAGAGTCAATACTCATCTTCTGCCATTATTTAAACAGACCTTAGAATGTGACAACACAGGGAAGATATAATTAATATCCCCCCCCCTCATCACGCAAGAGGTAAGTTTTGAGTTATATCAGAAATGCATTTGAAAATGTAACTGTGAAGATAGTTGCCATTTTTCAGGTGAAATGTATGCCTGTTTCATTGCCCTGAGATGCACTGTTTGACCCAGGTAGAGGTCACTACAATGAGAGTTTTAGTAGTTTATAAATTAAGATATATGTTTTGTGTCAGCATTCCAAGTAACAAACTCCAACGCAAAAGAGTCTGAGACAAGCATTTTCTCAAAGTTCCACTTTATTAGAATTGTCATATTGGCACATCTGGCAGTGCTGGGTTTTCCCTTCATAATTGAAAATCAAAGATCCATTCCTGCATCTATTAGTCCATCACATGGTCCAATCATCAGTCATCCCAACTGGAGACATCCTTTCAACCACTCCTACCCAGGTGCAGGATAACTTGTCCTTGACTCAGAAGAAGAATGTTGTATTGTCTCAACTTCCACCTCTCTGTGAGATTCCCCCCTCCAAAATTACCAGGCACGAAAATGTGGCAGCATGGAAGTTTCTAAGCAAAATATGGAAAGCTGACTGTCAACTCATAAAATATCCAAAGCTGACTGTCAGCTCATAAAATATTTCTATGATCTTTTTAGAGTTGCCAACAGAAAGGGAGTGGGAAAGGGGGTTTGAAAGAGCAGTGCTGTAGCTTGGAAATCTAAAGTGCATTCCATAAATAGTTTTCAAAGATAGTAACTAGGTGACTGAAGTTTCTGCCATGCAAAATTCTAACTGGAGAGCATGATTGATGACTCTTGGCTATGGATGTATTCCATTGAAGAATATGAATTACGATAGACCCAGGGGGTGAGGGCAAACCAGGGTCAAGGGTGACAATGAATTATGTGTCTCAGAGTCTGTTTCACCCAGGCACTGCCGGACATGTTAACTACCAATAAATCCTTTTGAAGTTTTTGAAGTTTGGCTCGAGACTCATGATTTAATTGGAGTAACTGCCAGAATCCTGATAGGGGCATTTTGCTCACTATATGTAGAATGATATCACCAGCAGTCATTTGAATGCTTTGTTTGAAAGCTTTTAGCATGACATTGCAATGATACAAACAGACAATCCAACTGGACTATGTCTCTCTTTTCTAAAGTCAGTTGAGAAAATGAGCAACTCTTCTCCCTCCAAACCCCAAAAGAACAGAAGAACCAAAAACGTGGTTTGCAACCGACTTCTCCAACAAGCTGACAAAAGAAGTCAATTTCCCCCCAGCTAACCAAATAGAAACAAATGAAGAGCAAGCCCAACTCATCCCTAATTAAAACCACAAGTCATTTTATCAAGTTCTCCCCTGCAGAAGATAATTTCTTTTTTGCATATTGTCTATATGCACAATTGGGTTTTTCAGAGAGTCGAAAGAGAATTTTTAATACTTGATATTGGCTATTAATGACCATTTCTAAGTGTCTCAGGCACTCAGTGCATCCAAATTAAGAAATTCCTTCACTTTTTAAATGTATACTGCAAGCCAGCAGTTATTCGCTGTAGACTTGCTACAATGACTTCTTAATGAAGAGAGCACTTACACGTATCAAGTAGAATATTGGTAGACGGCTGAAAAGGGAAAGGAAGCTCCTGTAAGCTCATGTAAGGCATTATTATTATTATTATTATTATTATTATTATTATTATTATTATTATTATTATTATTATTATTCAGGATTTGGGGTACTGGAAACAAGTAAGATCACCTTTGTTCTCCCTTCGATCCTCATAAGGTTGCTTTTTGAATAAGCAAAATGGCATATCTGATATCATATCAAATGATCAATCTTCTTGGAAAGTATACAGATCCTGAAAAAAGACATAACTAATCCTCACCTTTTTATCTTGAAGGAATCTGAAATAAATGGGGCATTTAGGAAAGAAAGACCCTCAACTGCATTTGTAGCAAAAGGTATACTTTTACTAAAGCCATGTGGTTGCTGTATCAACAAAGCCAGATCTGAATATTCCCCTGTTAAACCCAGTGATTTTTCCTTCTCCCAAGTCTTCCCTCCTTGGTCATCTTGTTAATGACCAATGACATTCAAACTAGATGTTTTTGGTAACAAATCTAAAATTTGATACCTCTTTGATGCGTGTTTGCATTATTTTCTCATACCTGTGTCCTTGGATCTCCCAACCATTGACTCCAATTGATACTTCTGGTTCCTGTCATACTCCCTTCTCCACCCCATCCCCTTTTTATGGCAGCATGCCAGCAAAGCAAAGCAAGGATGAAGTGATGTGATGGCAGATTTGACAAGCTGTCTATCCTCTGTTCGAATACTTCCAACAATGGGGAGTCCAGCAAGGTTCTGGAAACTGGTTCCATTTCTTTAAAACAAGGGTCTTCAAACTTGGCAAGTTTAAGACTTGTGGAACTCCCAGAATTCAACTCCCAGAGTTCAACTCCCAGAATTCCTGAGCTAACATGACTGTGGAGGAGGAATTCTGGGAGTTGAAGTCCACAAGCCTTAAACCTGCCACATTTGAAGACCTTTGCTTTAAAAGGTCATTCATTTAAAAAAAAATACATCTTTCGGAACTGATATTCCATAATTGAATTCACATTTCACACTAAGTCAAGATTGGGTTAACCATGCTTTATTAACTTAGTTATAATATTTAAAAAGACAAGGAAGGACATCTATGGAAAGTTTGTTCCTCACTTTTGAGTTTTCCATTTCTAGGAAATATTATGAAAGCTTATGCAGCAAATATAAAATGACATAGATTCCTTAGATTATCTTTTATTTTTCTCTGTACGACAGATGGATATTCATTTGGAAAGGTTACTAAGGGGCAGGAAATAATGTACTGTATGATATGAATGTAGTCTGGTCTCTTGTTCTTTTGTTCCACTTATATAAAATGTGCTGTCTAGATAAAAGTTTCAGCCAGTTGCTTCTAGAAATGCTAAGTTCCTATTATCATATTATATGAATCTAATGTATTATGTTCATTTGAATGCAAACAAATGGGTTTGATATTCATGCTCCTCAGAATCCATTCTCACTTGGTACACATTCTCTTTTCCAGCTTCTGCCTCTTCCTGATTTCGATAGCGGTGTTGGTGAGATACATTAGGATAATCAAAACAGCACTTACCCAAGGCTGCCTCTTATTTTCACATTATCCGGATGGTAATCTATTAAGAATATCTTTGGCAGCTCTCCAACATCTATCTGACAAACTTAAAATTGGATGATATCTTCAAAACCAAGAAAGCTAACCTAATCTCCGGCAAAGAAGGCAACATTGTAAAAATGGAAACATATTTAGACAAACTGTAAATAATATTTGCATCCTTTGCTCCTTGATCATTCTATCTTTTTTTCCCCCAATTTGTTTTTCCCTTCCTTAACACTTTTTGTGTATTGTGGTCCTGGGCTGATCAGAACCAGATGGAGTCTATTCAAACGTTTGTGACTCGCATTCATTGCGAACATATGTTCTTTGAATAAATGGGCTGGATTCTTAGTAAACAGCAACTCTGCTCAAAAACAAATAAAACTGGAACTACGAGGAGACTTTATCGCAAGAGAGATATGCGCACTTTATCAAAAGAGTAGGATCTGCATATAAGAAGAGCTGAATGTAGAGAATTTGTATACTTGAGCCCACAGAATGATATGATAAGTCATTAACACTCTACATATCACCCAACTGGAAAAAAAATCAGCACAAAAATTGAATTTTGATTCATCCCAGCAGGTTTGGAAACCGTGTATATACCCCAAAGCAATTAATTTCCTACAAATCCAACTTAACAATACAGTATGATAGTTTCTTTGCCATGTTCAGCATTAGAGAGAGAGAGAGAGAGAGTAAAGCAATAAACCTGTTTCATATAAGAACTTTCAGCACTCATTATTTTTGCACTGACATAAGGTGTTAGAAATGTTCAGAGAATGAGAAGTTCATATTGCACACAATATTCTGCTAAGTTCAGTGCACTCTATTGTGTATCCTAATAATAGTATTATAGCTGTCAAGAAGACAAGGGCTTCAATGCCCTGGGAAACCTCCACACAAGCTTTAACATTGCAGCAATAAAATAAATAACATTAGAATATGTCACCTGTGCTTAAGGTTGTTTGTTTCCACATGCTTTGGTTACTTGGCTATTTTTGTCATCATCAAACAGGTGGGAGTGTATTACCTCATATGCTGTGTTCTAATTCAAGCAGAGCATCATTGGATTGTTTCACATTTTATTCCGTTCAATCATTGTTGACGTTTATGTTCATCTGCAACTTTGCCTATGTAACATCTTCCGATGCAGCATTCTTGAGTTCCAAATATAACCCCCACCCTTTTAAAATACATTTTTCCAAAGTTTGATTTTTGGGGGATGATTGATCAACTTTGAATGAGAAGGAAAAATGAAGGCATACCAGATTTCACTCTGTTGTCTGTATTTTACAGATTATTGGTAGCACCTCTCTATTTTATATTAAAGTAGTGTTGGCCTCACTTTTTGGAGGAAATTCAATACAATTGGCCTATCCAAATATTGGAATGAATTTCATTCCAATATGGTATTCAATTTGTTTTTACTACCGGTTCTGTGGGCATGGCTTGGTGGGCATGGTGTGGCTTGGTGGGCATAGCTTGGTGGGTATGGCAGGGGAAGGATACTGCAAAATCCCTCCGCACCCCACTAACCTGCTTTCTAGCTCTGTTCTCCTGTGCAGGGCAACCAAAGAAGACCCAGCTGATCAGCTGGGACTCAGGAGGCAGAGAATAGATGGGGGCAGGGCCAACCAGAGGTAGGAGTTGCTGGTTCTCTGAACTACTCAAAATTTCCGCTATTGGTTCTCCAGAACCTGTCAGAACTGGCTGAATACCACCTCCAGAATGAATATATCAACCCTGGCTGATACTATATGGAAGTGCTTGATTCTTTAGGAAGGAAAATAGTGAATGATGATGCCTGTGGAATGAAGAATAACAGAACAAAGTTGAAGGGACCTTGGAGGTCTTCTAGTTCTGCTCAAGCAGGAAATCCTAAACCATTTCAGACAGATGGGTTGGTGTCAAATCTCTTCTTAAAAACGTCCAGTGATGGAGCATCCACAACTTGTGAAGCTGGCAAGGGGAATGGCTCTTCCCAGTTCCTTTCTGAAGTTTTGACTGCTTGCTTTTGACAACAGTAGGGAAATACATTTTTGCATTGTTTTGGTCTTGCAAGATAATTTGAAACAGAAAAATGTAGATAGAATAGAATGGAATGGAATGGAATAGAATAGAATAGAATAGAATAGAATAGAATTTTTTATTGGCCAAGTGTGATTGGGCACACAATTTGATTTTTTTGGTACGATCTTGAATAATCAGAGTTTGTCATTCTTTGTTATTTTAGTAGACATAAAAAATGACAGATTTTTCTTCCTCCACTATTATATCTTATGTCACTCTTGGCTTTTAATTTCTGGAACCAGTGTACATTTTATCTTCTCCTTCCCACCCTTCACTTCTTCCTGCCAGAAAGGTGAAAAATAGTAACTGGCATCAAGGACTCCACAATAATTTATAATGACAACAGCAACAACAGCCTAAATGGTTACAGTGAGCTTGCCATGCTAAATATTTGCCCCTTATACTGATTTGGTGTTTATTTCTTCAACATCTATTGGAAGGAAAAACACAAAGCTTCTATATGCCAGAGCATGTTAGAAGGTCCAAATTAGAAAGGTTAAAAATTTATTTTCAACAGGCCTAGAAGAAGAAGAAAAAAATAGATGTCATCTCCAGTCTACAGCATAAGGACTATAACAACCAATATGAAGAAGAAACTGGCAAAAGACCAGTAACTCACATCCAGGAATATCAGCTAGCAGTCAGAAGACAATAAAAATTTCTTGACTTCACAACACACGAGCAAACCCAATCATAGTTTTATCTGGGAAACTGTGGCAATCCTAGATCAAGCCAAGTCCCAAAACACCAGAGAATTCCTGGAGGCTTGACATTCAGACAAATCAGCCATCAGCAGGCACATAGAGATAAACAAGTCTACATATCATTCAAAAGAGTCAATCAAAGAGCCCAAAATAAAATAAAATGCTCCCAAATATCTCCTCACCAAACACCTCCTCACCAGTGTCATGCCCCTATATTCGAGTGGGAGTGTAGTTCCATTGGCTGTGGAGGAAACTGGGGTAGAGCAAAGCCCAGCTGGGCAGAGCAGGGGGAGGTAGAACAAGAGAGAGGGAGTTCAGTTGAAGACCCAGGCCTATCACCTCTTCATCCTAGGGCACACAGGGAAGAATGGAGAAGAGAGCAACATGGGTTGCATGGCTTACAGGGAGGAAAGGGCCCTGATTCCCTTCATTAGTCACATCTGGGAAGAGAGTTTCAAAGAGATGCAAGCTGAGTGAGGCAGCTTCTGGGAGCAAATATGAGTTTATCTTGTGTTGACTTTGGTTATCTGTGTTCCTGGTGTCTTCCCAACTGTGTTGAGTTATTGCCATGCCTTTACGTCTGGAAATCTTGCTCCTACTCTTCTGGACTAATTACCTCATTTTGCCTTGATTGGACTTATAGTTACAGTTTTTGTTGACCACAGTTTGGACTTGATTCTCTGCAGCCCAAGGCTGTTCCTGAGAGAGTTTTTCTCCAGCCAGAAGGTAACCAGGACATTGGGGGCAAAGTTGGAGCTAATAAAGGGACTCTTACTGATTATCTGACTGTGTTGTCTTTGTGCCACACCCTGGGTCACCATACCAGATGAATAAAGATTAGCATCAAGATTAACACGAGACCAACAATCAAATAAGCAACATCCCAATCTAGGAACTACTGAAGATGTTTCATAATTTGCTAATGAAATGTCTTCAAGAAAACCACCAAACACAAAGAGCATTAAGGACCTGACTCTTTTTCACCTTTTGCTATAGCTACTATAAGTAACAAGGTCAACAATGATGACAATTAAAGAATCAGGAAAAGGCATCTGCCCGAAGAGAAGGAACAGCTTGAGTTAATCAGAGAAGAAATGAGACAAGAACCCTCAAAATCCCCTTTTCTACTGTGGCCCTTTGGATAGCAGTACATTGTTATTCTATGATTCAGATATTTTTTCTATGAGCAACTAACTTTTTAACTTTGTTCTGGATCTATAAAGCTTGCCAGGGGAAAAGCATATAATGTATATGACTTTATCTTCAGGCATTGCTAAGCACTATGAATTCTGTTTTGGCTGAACATCTTGCAGAAAGAAATGACATTATGGTAGCGCTGAAAGCTATGTGAGCTCATGCTGAAGTCACCAGATAGAATATCTCCTGGAATCACTTATGTGGTGGTAGCAACTTCATACCACTGCACCACTGATGTTGTATTTGTCAGCACAGCATTTTGAAGAGGCAACTTTCAAGGTGCTGAGATTCTTTTTAACAGGGAGAATCATTCAATTAGCTTGACAGTAGCTTCAAAAATATATGATCATGAATAGGACTTATATTTCCTATATGGCTATGGAGATTCTCAGTCAATCAGATCATGGTTATTCCAAAGGTGCTTTTCCAAGAGGCAACTGGACTTTCTGGTTGTTGTTTTTTTTGAAGATGCATTGCTTCTCATCCAAGAAACTGAAGAAGTTTATTGGATGAGAAGCAAAACACCTTCAAAGAAAAAGAAAAATAGTATTAACCATTTGGAGACTACAGACTAATGAAGACATTTGTCCTTGATACAGCTAGAACTGCTGCCTTTGAGTAAGAATATAGTCTATACAGCAATGCAAGTCAAAGCTTGTAGGTAATTCTAGAATTTTATGCCAGTGATTTATTTTCTCTTAATGTTGTGGATGCTAATGAAGAAAGAAAATGAGATATTTAATTGTATTATTTATTTCCTGGAATAAAATAGGCATTGATTTTTAATATTTGGTTCCATTACATTTCACAGCCAATGAGTTTAAAGAGATATATGTCACTTAATTTCAAGTGTCCAACTGAATGATTTAGTTTCTTGTAACTCTAATGATCAATTTAATAAATCAATAATGCTGTGAAGTATGGAGATAAATTATTACAAATGAGGGCAATAAAGAAAAGATTCTTCTTTAATAGAAACAAAAATAAGAGTGAAGATGAATTGGTCAATTCTGTGCTTCCAGGAGAAAGAGCAAAGAAGACAGGTAACATTTAGAAAGCAATTTCCCCCCCACTTTTCACAATTTCTTTTGTTTTCCATTTTCTAAATATCTTGATTAAGTTGGAAAGTTAAGATATGGTAGAAATATAAAGGCAAACTAGATACGGTAACAGGAAGTCTAGATTTAAGCTTGTATGCGTCATCATGTGCTTTAATGGTTGGTCCTAGAGGAGATCAATCCTGACTGCTCTTTAGAAGGCCAGATCCTGGAGATAAAGCTCAAATACTTTGGCCACCTCATGAGAAGGAAGAACTCCCTGGAGAAGAGCTTAATTCTGGGAACAAATGAGGGCAAGAAGGGGATGGAAGAGAATGAGGTGGCTGGATGGAGTCACTGAAGCAGTCAGTGTGAGCTTCAATGGATTCTAGGAGAAGGTAGAGGACAGAAAGCCGAGGTGGTATTCAGCTGGTTCTGACCAGTTAGGATAACAAGCAAATACTGGAGATTTTACAGTGTCCACACCCACCAAGCCACGCCCACAGAACTGGGAGTAAAAAAAAAATTGAATCCCATCACTGAGTCAGGAAGGCCTGGAGGAACATTATCCATGGGGTCGTGATGGGTCAGACATGACTTCGCAACTAATAACAACAATCTTACTTGTACTTATTTAATTTATTTAGAAAACTTATAGGGCTGTCTGTCTTACACAGAGATTTTAGCAGCTCATTATAAAACTGAGCAATTTCTGTTTCTTCCCAGTAGACACCAGTCCAACCATACTATTGATCTTTGAATAATCATACCACTGACCAGTTGTATAAAAAATTAATTGAATGAGACATTCCTAAGTAAACATTTAAGAGAGGTCAGCTTAACTATAGAAAATTAGTAACTAGTATGTCTTTGAGAGTTGTCTATGGAGATTCTCAGTCATCCAGGATATGGTTGTCCCAAAGTTGCTATTTTCAAGAGACAACTGGACTTTCTGATTTTTTTTCTTTGAAGATGTTTCACTTCTCATCCAAGAAGCTTCTTCAGCTCTCTATTTCTTTGAGAGTTGGAGCTAGTTAATATTAAAGATGATTTAGATAGGAAAGCTATGACAAGCCATTATAATAATATGTTCATTGACCAATAGATGTTTCAAACCCAAATTGGGAAGGACAAGATAGAGAAACAGAATAGAATATAAATAAACTGAAAGCAAAAATTTAACAGGCTTCAGATAGCTGAACTTCCCTCAAAAAAGGAAAAATATGTCCATAGGAAAATCTACTCATATACATGTATGAATGACCATCAAACACTCTCAATTCATTTTACATTTCACAATGTTTAAACCTATTTTCACACACATTGTATTTTGCTTTTAATGTTTTATGCTTTAATACTAAATTATAATCATTCTTGAAGAAATCTGGATTATACTCTAAGTTATAATCCTGCAATTTGTTTTCACTAACTGACATTTATTTATCTTTAAATATGTGGAAAGGTTGTTTTCTGCAGTCTTAAGACCAGAAGAAACCCTACTGACCTCCAATTTTACTAAAAAATAAGAATTAGTCTTAAAACTGGTATGGTATGTTAAGTATTTACAAATACTACAAATTTGCTAAGGTTGACAGTTCTATTTCTAAGATTAATAAAAGTAGATCAAAAAGAGCTGTTTGGTTTTGCTTGTAAAATCTAGCCATAATAATAAGAGAAAACTCAAAAAGCTATCCAGTGTTTCTTACAAGATGGATTTATAATAATTTCCAACAAAGCATTAATTAAAAATAAAAATTCTATTTTGCAGAGGCAACTGAAAGCTTAAGTAAAGGTGAAAAATTACTCTACTTCTGAAACTTTCCTAAAATATTTTTTTCTAGGCAAAATAATATATAGCTAGAAAAATGAATTATTTAACTTTCCATAATCCAAATATTTCTTTTTAAAGGGGTATATGTGCTTTGGGTGTATATGTGAGTTTGTAGAGGTATATTTTTAACAAATCTAGAGGCTAAGATAATAACATTGTACTTCATAATGTTCTAGAAGGAAGACCATTATTAAGGATGACAAACAGGTCAATGATAAATGTGAGGAAGGAGATTGAAATAATTTAGTTAGGATATCATTTATCTTTCATTTATTTTGTCATTAATTTATAACGGCAGCTCTGACAGCTGAACTAATTACAGGAAAGCTCAGTTCAGTGGGAAATATTCAGAGCTCTCTTTGAAAATATTGTCCATCATAAAGGAATCGTGCATTTAAACAGGATAAAGCCGTGCTTTAAAAGCTCTTTAAAAGGACCATGAAAAGATATATTCCTGCCTGAATGGAAGAGTTTTGTATAATATAGTATGATATAATAGTATAGCATAGTATAGTATAGTATAGTATAGTATAGTATAGTATAGTATAGTATAGTATGGTATGGTATGGTATGGTATGGTATAGTATAGTATAGTATAGTATAGTATAGTATAGTATAGTATAGTATAGTATAGTATAGTATAGTATAGTATAGTATAGTATAATATAGTATGAGGAACACATTGAAAGAAATATCTGGAGTTCAGGGTTGAACTATGGGGCCCTTGGTGTTCTCTGGGTTTGCTTGTTATCAACCAGGGTTGTATGCCAATTTGTAGATGTTTTAAGTTTGATATCCCCAATACATGAAGATCACACAAAAACAAGATGCTAAACAATCAGATTAAGCCTCTCAGAGGGTTAGTAAATTTACAGGTAGGCCTTACAATAGTGCATTTAGTGACTGCTCAAAGTTACAAAGGCATTGAAAGAAGTGACTTATGCTCATTTGAAGCATCCCCATGATCACATGATCAAAATTCAGATGCTTGGCAACTGTGTTGTGTCCCACTGGTGGCTGGAGGAGCTGGCAGCAGAGTTGGACAGTAGTGAGGAGGTTGGGGAGGAACTTGGGCCATTCCTGGAGGCTGAGGAAGGCTCAGACGGGGTCTCTGCATCAGAGGCAGAGATGGGGCCAGGGCAGGCTAGCAGTCATCAACTGCCTTTGGGCTTGGACAGCAGTGAGGCAGGAGAGCTTCTGGAACTGGTTCCCAGCCTGCCCGTGTACAGAGCTGCCAAAAGGAAGGCACAGTTAAGAATTCAGGGTCAACATGGGAGTAAGGCCACATGTGGATGATGAATGCCCCCCACCCCCCAATCAGGATTAAAAGAGAAGCAAAAGGGGAAGGGGCTTTTTCAGGAAACAACTCACTCATTTGGTTGGTTGTTTGTTCCAGCCTCATGGAGATTTGTTTGTATAACCCAGCCCTTCCCTGCCAGCAGTGAGTGTAGAACTATTTACCAGGCAGCGTTCCAGGATTGATAAAGGTCTGAGCTCATTACTATACCTTCGCAAAACTGTTTGCCAAGCTGTTGGCTGACTGTGAATGAAATAAATTCACATTAATGTAATAAAATAGGTTTTTGCCAAGACTCAGAATTGACTTAGTGCTTTTGGGGGAAGACAAGGACAGAAAAGCTGGTTCATATTTATGACGATTGCTGTATCCCAAGGACATGTGGTCTTCTTATGAGAGCTTCTGACAAGCAGAGTCAAAGGGGAAGACAGATTCATGTAACAATGGGGTTACTAACTTATCAACTACAGTGATTGAGTCACTTAATAACTGAGGCAAGGAAAGTCATAAAAAAGGAGCAAAATTCACTTAAACAAATGTCTCCCTTAATGAAAGATTTGAATTTTTACCCATTTTATTCTTGGGCATCCTCAGACACAAGGATTCTCTGATTAAACAGGGTAATGTTGATTGATTTATAACACTTTCCATGCTCCTTTTTCCATATTTAGCCCAATCTTCTCTTCATTATCTCTTAAAAATAACAAGGTATATTTGTCAAATGCCTCCCCCCCAAAAAAGGTGGGAGGATACCTTTTCTTGAATTGTTAGACACCAGACTCTTTTTTTCAGGTATACCTGGCTGCTTGGGAAATTGATCCAGGCTGTCACCATATGTAGGTGTATAGACAATCACCTTGTTTAAGCAATAAATGCTTCTTCAAACACCTACGTGCTATTTATATACATGCAGCAAATCCTTCAAAAGCAATGCATTTTCTCTGCAGTAGGAATGTCTGCAATTCAGAGATGGTATTCAGGAGGTTCTGGCCAGTTCTGGAGAACCAGTAGCAGAAATTTTGAGTAGTTCGGAGAACTGGCACCTCTGACTGGCCTTACCCCCATCTATTCTCTGCCCCCTGAGTCCCAGCTGAACGGCTGGGTCTTCTTTTGTTGCCCTGAAAAGGAGAACAGAGCTGGAAAGCAGGTTGGTGGGTGGGGAGGGAATGGGGATTTTGTAGTATCCTTCCCCTGCCATGCCCACCAAGCCATGGCCACCAAGCCATGCCACTTCCACCAAGCAATGCCTTTGAATCCCACCACTGACCTACGTGCTATTTATATACATGCAGCAAATCCTTCAAAAGCAAAGTGTTTTCTCTACAGTAGGAATGTCTAGGATTGTGCATGTAAGAGTATGAGAGTGTGTGTGCACGTGTGTACATGCATATGTGTATGCACATGGGCCCAAATACACAATGCAAAAAAATACAAGAAAAAAAATCCAGTTTCAGAGATAATGGATCTGTCCATAGCACAGCAGAATCAACACTGATCATCATCAAGAGGTTCAGGTTTTTCCAAGGTTTGAAAATGTTTTTTTTTAAAGAGCATTTTCCCTTGAAACAACCTTGAATTCTGTCAAAGTCAATTTGAAGAATTCTGTTCCTGCCTTGCATTTCTACCAGTACATTATGTACCATTTGCATGCGGAAAGAACTTATCTCTGTAACATACAGCATCTACAAGAAAGGCTGCTGTACACAGGGGGACCTAGAAGGAAATTTCATTTGATTCTATCAAGGCCAAACTTGCCCAAAGGAGAAACCTGCCCTTTGGAAATTTCCGTATAGGTTCAAGATTAATGGGGTGCTTTAGATAAAATTGCAGACATTAAAATCTGAAAACTAAGAGAAGGTTTTGTTTCACTTGGTTTTCGGGTTCTCTTTTCTTCAACCTCCCTTTTGACCTGAGAGGTCTTTTATTATAATTTTATAATATTTTATAATATTATTTTTAATTAAATAATTAATTAAATTATTATAAAATAATTTAATAATATGATAATAGGACAGGGACGGTAGGCACATTGGTGCGCTTATGCATGCCCCCTACAGACCTCTTAGGAAAGGGGTGAAGTCTGTAGTAGGTCAATATTATTATTATTGTTATTGTTATAATAATACTGCATTCTAACTACTGCACGACCATAGCTCTAGCTATTTTATGGTGTATGAATTGAAGGTTAGAGTCCAAACCATGAAAAGAAATACCACTCCACTCTCTCTGGAACAGACCCCATTTCAGTCTTAGATATGATCCTCTCAAGATTTCCAGAAGATAAGGAGAGACAGGTGAGAGATAATTTCAGATAAGCAAGATTGATTTTAGCTCTTCAACATAGACCAGACTGGAAAAGCAAAGTTAAAAATTTCAGGTGCCAAAAAGAGAAAAAGAAGAAAATGAAAAAAAAAAAAGCTCATATTTTTAAGGAACATATCTTATAAATAATGGTTCCTGATTGATTAGACGTGTCCATGACATCTAATGCAAAAAGCAAAGGAGAGATTTTGTTAAGACTGCAGTCAACAGAGAAGAGTTAGATTCATTTTCCAGGCCTGTTGCACTTCCAGTAATTATAAGAATGTCCAGCTGGTGTTATTTGCATTTTAAAATAATAATAATAAAAAACCTTGCATGCTTAAATACAAAAGACATATTTAATCTCACATTTATATCACCCCTTTGTTGCTTTCCCCACAATTCTCAGTATGTATACTTCATGTGTCTAGGAAACTTATTTTGGGGCACCATGAAGTAACCTCCTTGGGTGGTTATAGCTGCATGGGCAAGCTTTGTTATCTGCCAAATTGACAAATTAATTTTATATGGATAATGTATTTTTGTTGGTGAGGTTTTCTTTGCTATCTGCTTAGCAAATTGCATGAATATCATTGAAATGACCTGGCTCAGAGTCAGCTGTTTAGCACTAAAAGCTGTGTGCTGGCAAACTCCATTCTCTTTGATAATCCACCACCAGTGCCATCCTTCCAGGATGTTGCTTGTGGCACAAATGCCATCACTGTCAGCTCAATTACAAAACCACAAAAAATCATCATTCTTCCAAGCAATATGTAGAAAGTGTCATACGCAAAAGATCACAGACATATACTGGGAAGAAATGAGAAGAAAATGAAAGCAAAGTCTTGAGATATTCACTAGCTTGCACTGATGAAATAGATGCACACAAAGGAATCTTCTTCTGAAAGGAATTTGTGACCACTGGCATTCAAACAACTGCAACAAAACTTTATAGCACTACGGTAATGTGTGTTACTAGATCCTCCTGTCTCCCAAACTTTCCATTGTCTTTTGGAAATAAATCAGGAAGGAAGGAAGGAAGGAAGTTCTTAATAAGTAAACACTACTGTGAGATCAACTGGTACAGCCAGATGTTATAACTTAGGGCTCTGATAAACTCTAAAGTTGACTATTTTATTGTAATAATGTATTTCCTTTTCTTTTTCCTCACCACTCCTCTCCCCTCCTTTCCTCTTTCTTCTTCTTTCCTTTCCTCTTCCCTCTTCCCTCTTCCTTTTCCCTCTCCCCTCTCCCCTCTCCCTCATACATTTGGATTCTCAGTTCATTTCATGCATGTTTCTATATACAACAATAAAACAAATTAGATGTAATAGATCCTGTCTAAGAATGCAAGATCTTCATGTAATAAGATTGTCCTTACAATATACCAGTTCCTGTTGCCAACAGACGACAAAGTCTCTGCCAAAAGGAAGGGCAGCCCCTTAACAATCTGCTTCTCTTCATTCTAGAAGTACTTATTTAATATGAAGGAAAGTCCAGGTACTCAATTTAGCCAACACATCAAGACTTTCTGTTAGATTACTCCTACTGCAGCCAAGACTCCAAGGACTACAGAAGACTAAGCAGATTATTCTTCTTTCTGTTGTAGTCCCAATCATTCGTGAATTTCAGGGAAATTCTGATTGTTCCCATGCATCAGAAGGAACTGCAAGTCAAAAGAGATCTACAATAAGTGAAAGAGAGAAATAAATTGGTTCACATTAAATATGAAATCACACGGCTTCATACATTTAGAGTCCAATGCAGGAACTGTAACAGTGTTCATCTCTGAAAGCTAGAGTTTTGGAAATGTTACCATTAAATGTCACCGTTTCCCAGCTTTTTTTAAAGGACCAAATATATACATTTGGGGAAATAATGTATATATTTCACAAAATAAGGCAACCTCATTTAATATGAAGGACAATTGCTTGGGGAAAATGTGAATCATAAGCAAAATTAGTCATTAGTTGTGCAAGTTTTCTTGACATGGTTTTTCAGAAGTATTTTGCCAATGCCTCCTTCTAGGGCTGAGAGAAAGTGACTGACCCAAGTTCACTTTGCTAGCTTTGTACCTAAGACTGGACTAGAATTCACTGTCTCCTGGTTTCTAGCCTTAACCCAGAGGTGGTATTCAGCAGGTTCTGATCAGTTCTGGAGAACCGGTAGCGGAAATTTTGAGTAGTTTGGAGAACCGGCAAATATCACCTCTGGTCCTGCCCCCATCTCTTCTCTGACTTCTGAGTCCCAGCTGATTGGCTGGGTTTTCTTTTGTTGCCCTTCACAGGAAAATGGAGCTGGAAAGTAGGTTAGTGGGGTGGGGAGGGAATGGGATTTTGCAGTAACCTTCCCCAAGGAGTGGGAAGGGAATGGGGATTTTACAATACCCTTCCCCTGCCACGCCCACCAAGCCACACCTACAGAACCCACCACTGCCTTAACCGCTACTCCAAACTGGCTCTCCATTCTCCAGCTAATTTTATTTTAAAAAAGAAAAAAAAAGTTACTGGCATTTAACTAAACTCTTTATTTAAATGCGATTTGTAGGCATAGTTTCCCCCACATAAGAAGCAAGTCAATAACATTCAATTGGAAACAGGTAGTCCTTGTTAAGAGACCAAAACTGGGACCAGCAACTTGGTTGTTAAATAAAGTGTTTGTTAAATAAAATGCTGACTCCTTGTGCCTCATTTCACATATAGGTGAAAAAATGTGAGAAGCATTTCATGGAGATTTGAATTGAATGTATTGTAACACACAACATCTGCTTGATGTTCAGTAATAGTCAAATTGCCTAATAATAATAAATTTTAAAAGCTTACCTACTGTTCCTATTTCCCATCCAAATCTCTCACCTCCCAGCTAAAGACGAGTGCTTCCTTCAGGGGACTATAGATTAAAAATAAAACTAAAATAAAAGCTCTGCTCTCTAAATTCTGCACCTTTTGCAGGATGCCTCTGAATTTGGATGAGCTTCTTTTGCTGGGCCTAATAAGTTTGTCGAGTTGCCGGTTTTTATTTTCTGCAAATGAATGTTTTTTTTGGCTTCCCTTTCTTAATCCTTTCTCTGGCCAGTTGGAAAAGCCAAAGCTGTTGCATTGTATTGATGAGTCTCTAAGTGAGAAAGGGAGAAGTTGATTATGTAATTTTCGGAATGTGTCCAATGCTACTGCCTATGAGAAATAAGCACGAACATGTGTCCAAAGCACAAGGGAGACCAACTTACTAAAGGGAGCAGGTGTGAGTATGGGGATCCAGAAGCAGCTAAACTAGGACAGCTGAAATGAGGTTTATTTCCAACTCTCTTTCCAAAAACTCTCATCTCATCAAAAGAATTGCCGAGAAGGTTTTAATATAAAACTCACAGATTACCAATCATCCCTTTCTCATTATGTCTGTTCTCCAAAAGAGAGACCAACAGGTCCAGCTAAACATTTTTATCTACAACTTGGGATTTTTCCCATTGGCTCTGTGCACACAAGGTTAACAATGAGGTCTACTGATTGGTGAAAGCTTTGAGTTTCTCTAAGTTAGGTATACAAATTAAAAAGAAAGAAAAAATAAGGGGAGGTTGATTAGAAACAGTTTTCTCCATACATTGGCCTCAAAATGTCATGTTTAATGTAAAGCCAGATGAGAGAAAATTCCATATAATTCAACCATAACTGTAAGGTGCAAAAGCAGATGAGGATTGTAGCAACGGGAAATGCTGCATTTTTAATGTGTCGGAAATGGGTTACATTTTGCAAAGGAGAGGATGAAAAAGAATCTGGGCTTTGCAATATAAGATTTTCTAAACACTTGTAAATCTTCTATAAGAAGAAGCACTTTCATTTTGTTTTTGTTTTTTAAAGAGAATTCTGCTCTGTTTATTAACCTATCTTACAAAGACTTTGCTGATTAACATAAGATTCATAGATGAAAAATTGAAATCTTGCATCTATTTTTTTACTTTTTCTGGAGCAATTTCTAGTTCAGGTTAACTGATGAAGAATGCCAGGGAAATACTAGGATGATAATTCAGTTATTATGAAGGTTAAAACATTAAGGTATAACAGAAAAACACAGTTGGTGGGGACCCTGGAGGTCTTCTATAGACCAACCTCCTGCTCAAACAGAAGACCCTATACCATTCTGGACAAATGGTTGCACAATTTCTTCTTGAAATTCTCCAGGGATAGGGCATCTCTGAAGGCAGTCTGTTCCATTAATTACTTAATTTCTCCTTAGTTCTAGGTTTTTAATCCAGGACAAAGGGGAAGGAACAAATTATTTAAAAAAGAAGAGCCAGATCATGTCAAATAACAGGATGCTACAATTCACCACTTTAAAAACAAACAAACAGAAAGAGCTGAATTACTCTTCATTCAATGAATGCTATCAGCTATCATTCCTCTGGTTGATTATTCTCACTGTTAGGAACTTTGAAATTTCTCCTTTGTTCTAGGTTGGTTCTCTCCTTGATTAGTTTCCATCCATTGCTTCTTATCCCATTCTTGTTGGTCATCTTAGTCAAAGGTGTGTGTGTGTGTGTGTGTGTGTGTGTGTGTGAATGTGTGTATTTTAAATGGCCTATAACCCAGAGATCATGGACTAACTTTCAAACACTATAGGAAAAAAAAAGAAACATAATAAACATGTTTACAAGTTTACTTATAGAACTTAGAGTTCTATTAAGTGGTAGGAACCAGTCCAGAAAAACCCAAGTGAATTAAGGCTAAAATTAATTCTACAACAGGAATGAATTTCAACTGGGTGGCTAGCAGAATACACCTGCTGCAAAACAGATGGTTGATGGACGGCAGGCCTCATTGTATTCCAATCCATAAATTCCAGGTTGGAAGCAACAGTTCACAGCTGGCAATTGAAGAGAGCAAAAAGCACATTTGGTTGTGCTGGCATATCACCCTGTTATATTTGTCAACAAATGTGTTTCATGATCTGTCATTAACATTCTGATTGATTGGCCTGCTACCCTGGCACACTGCTCTTTTTTCTTCTCTTCTTCTCTCCAATCTACAGTGCTGCTCTCTCTCTCTCTGAAATGTGTTTGAAGAATGACTGGCACTAGGAGGTTACTGGCAAAAGGAGGTTATTGGCAAACAAAAAACAAAAAACAAAAACCAGTAATGTTCATTTGAGGGTAACATGAGTGAGTCTTGTTCTATATATCTGTCTTAGAGAAACAGAGGTGCTTTTTTCAAAAGGCAACTAGACTTTCCTTGTTTTCTCCCTTGAAGATGATTTGTTTCTCATCTAAGAAGCTTCTTCAGTTTAATTCAGTTCAGTTCCAGAACTGAAGAAACTTCTTAGATGAGAAGCAAAACATCTTCAAGGGAAAAAAAAAACAAGGAAGTCCAATTGCTTTTTTAAAAGACAGTGATTTTTTAAAAGACAGTTTAGTCTTTTAAAAAAGCACTTTAGGGACAACCATGGCCTGATGACTGGGAATCTCCATAGACATCTGACTTGGAGAATCTTAGGGTGTTTGTTTGTTTTTTCATATTATTTATTCCAAATCTTCCTGAAACCTCCTAAATCTGTGAAAATAATAATATTCTTACAACATTTGAGAGACCAGTAGTACACTCACACTCTCTTCAGATGTCCAGCTTTCATGCTTTAATATTACAAGTTACTTCAATGCATTCTTCTATATCATTCAGGATAAACCCACAGAAAGGAAACCAAATTACACTGAAGTGCAAGAACTTGTGTGTATGTTGGTGTAGCTGATTTTTAAAAAGTGAGATTCAAAACTATGTGGATGGAATGAATATTTCAATTCAGCTTTTCATTCCTATCTGTATTTTATGGGATCCCTGGTGGTTTTCTTGCAGACATTTCATTTCCAAATGAGGCAACATCATCAGTGCATTGAAGTTTCTGTACTGATGGCATTATCTAGTTTGGTAATGAAATGTCTGCAAGACAACCAACAAGTTCATACAGCACCAAGGACTCCACAGATCAACCCTGAGCTATAAATATTCTCCTCTATCGGCATCCGTGTTTGATAAAAAACTAATAGCACTCATTGAAAGCAAAGCAATTCAGCTCTTTCTGATTTCCAAAAGAAAAATAATAAAACATCTGCTATATGACATGGTCTTGACTCTTTCCTTTTTAGAATGTATTTCTTCCCTTTTGTCCTGGATGAACTACCTAGAATGATGGAGAAATTAATCAGTGGAACGGCTTATCTCCAGAAGTTCTAGGTCCTCCATCACTAGAGGTTTTCAAGAAGAGACTAGAAAGCCATTTGACAGGAATGAAATAGGATCTCCTGCTTGAGCAGGTAGTTGAAGTAGAACATCTCCAAGGTCTCTTCTAACTCTATTCTCCCATTATTATTTTCATCCCTGTCTTCTTACTCTTTATGGTCCTCTTTTAGAACAGAACAGAATGGAACCGAACAGAATAGAACAGAACCAAACAGAACACTATTTCATGACCTAAATAAAATGGACACCTAGCATCAAAAATGTCATTAAAAAAATATTCTTTCTGCGCCAACTCAGAAAGCTCAAACTACCCAAGGAGCTGCTGATCCAGTTCTACAGAGGAATGAAGGATTCTCTCATCTGCACCTCTATAACTGTCTGGTTTGGTTCTGCAACCCAACAGGACAGACACAGACTTCAGAGAGTAATTAGGACTGCAGAAAAAATAATCACTACCAACCTGCCTTCAATCGAGGACCTGTATACTACATGAGTGAAAAAGAGGGCTGTGAAAATATTTACAGACCCCTCACATCCCATGGTCCTCTCTTCTTTCTGCCTTTTCCTTCCTTTTCCTTTCCTTTCAACTAGCTTCTTCCTCTTACTTGTTTCTATTTTTAAAATTTGTCTAAGATTAGCTTTCTTTTAGCAGGGAATCCTGGGGTGTATAGTTATCAGGGGCGGTGATGTTGAAAAAAATCTGAAATGGAGCAGTGAGCTCCAGGCAAACTACATTGAGCATTCCATCCATGTGTACATCTCTGTTGTGACAGTACAAATTAACTCCTTTCTAAATATTATATTGGTACTTAGTCAGCAAATTACAGTAATGACAAGTGTCTAAGCATTTTCCAAGAGTAGGTCTACAAGAGGTCACATACATCATTATTGTTTATCACTGATACAGAGACATGTAGCTGTCTCATTTCCTTTATTTTGGATTGGAATACTAATTTGAGGTGACCAAGCTAACAACAGGGGCAGAGATGCAACTGATAAGAAAAATGCAACAGTCCTTTTTGCAAGGCTTCGGGGGCAGCAGGAATCCGTGATCGTACGCGGTTCCTGCTGCACTCGCCGTTGGAATGCCCCCAATCCAGCTGGATTTGGGGGCTATAGTTACCCCGTAGAGGTAACTGAAGATAGGGGAGACTCAGC